>CM034151.1:342786612-342894804 GCA_019776745.2 Taxus chinensis
AATAAGGTGTTTTCTGTCTATCTTCAAGAGAATTTAACAACTCAATTCAGGAATTTTCTCAAAGAGGCCTATTCAAAGAAAAAAAGAATGTAAGTACCAAAGAGAAGATGAGAATATTTCTATCTCAATCTTACCTTGAAAGGGCTATTAAAGATACTGAAATACCAGTTGATCAAACCAAAGAAAATGTCTAGGCACTGGTCTCATGCCCACAACCAACCCATCCAGGTACCGAGGTAGGGAGATAGTTGAGGCATCAAAAATATTTAGGCAATGGATTCTCAAATCGGTGGGCCCTCCTCAATAATAAGTGAATTTTTTCTCTCCTAGTTTCTCATTGTCTCCTTTTCCTAGTATCAAGCTCATTGTATATTAATTAAGGACATTGTGTTGACCACTTTCTTAATTAAATTTAGTTAAATAAATGGTTACCAAGTGTAACTAATTGTAAGCTTATATAATAGGCCTATACGCCCATTTTCAGGGCTGGAACTATGTTTATTTTTTGAAAGTGTTAAAGGAGTAAAAATCTATCAATATAAGAAGATCTCTCTTTCTGTTCCATATATTTCGTTTTCTTCATTTCTATCTATTAAACGTTATGAATCATTAGTTTGTTTTACTTCAAAGAAGATTTGAATCTTATGGGATGTTCATTCTGGAACTTTGTGCTATGAAATTAACATATGTTTGTGGTTTAATGCAAATGATTATGTTCTATATGATTTAATTTCTGGCATTTGCGTAAGGAATTTCTTTTGTTATCTATTTATGAGAAGGGTTAATTTTGCTCCCCTTTCCTTAATATTCTATCCTTTTGTATTGATGATCTGTATATCAAAACTTTCATGTGAAATCAAAGTTCCTCATCAAAAAAATGTTCGGTACATTTGTAAATAGGTTTTTTCCTTTTAAATAAGGGAACCTCCCATCAAAGAGGAGGGGAATTTCTGTCCCTGACTGGTGTTTTAAATAAAGTCCTTATTTGACAACCAACAGTTTTATCGACTCAACTGGGGATTTTTTTGACGGATTAAAGTTTATAACATTTTCTTATCATTCTGTGATCTGGTGACTCTAAGATGTTACTCCGTGGTAGGGAGGAGAGCCCTTGTATTGAAGATTCTCAGTTTCACTCCTAGAGTAGTAATGTTTCCCTCTTCCTTCAATAAGAAGAAATAGAAGAGCTCGTTCGATAAGCTACACCCCTATTAAAGATAGAACTCTTGGGAGTAAGAGTAGTATCCCAAGAGACACTGTAGCCCTAATCTTTGTGCTTTAATCTTGCTATAGATTGAAGTTTCCCCGTCAGAGGTATTTATAAAGAATGGTAGTTCACATTACCTTGAGGTAACGTGTTGGGTTCAGCGCCCCCCGACCCCCGCCTCATCCTGGTGATGATGGTTACCTAGGGGTAAAGAAATCACTTGTTCCAAGTTCAAGGTGCATTGGTAAAGTGCACCCCGGTGAACTTATTGCCTCCTTCGAGTTTATGTAAATTCCTTGGTGTGTGAGCAGTGAAGATGTCTCGGTGCGCTTTTTTAGAGACGTTAAGGATAAAGTAATAGAGTGGTCTATCACCTTCCTTTGACCTCTTTACTGGGGCCATTACCAATTGATACTATGAGGACAAGATTTGAGATTGTTTAAACCCACAAAAGATGGGCCGTGCCTCTACTAGCATAATTCTCAAAAAGGAAAGAACCTAGAGGACTATTGAGAGGGTTTTGGCTAGGTTCACGAAGTTGATTAATAAGATCCAACGGGACACCCGGCCCGTGGACCAGATTCAAAAATGTTCTTTTCCTAATGCTCAATTATCTGAGGTAAATTGCGTGAGGAGAGCGATAATATTAAAATCATTGGATGAAGGATTAAAATAATTATTGTTAGTGTTGAGGATGAACTGTATGTCTGATAAGTTGAAAGAGATCCTCTCACAGTTAAAGCATTTGTTTCTTATTCTAGTCAAACTCTGGAGCTAACATGATCCTATATAAAAAAATTAGCGCATGAACTCATTTTATCAAGAAACATAGGATCAACAGCTCTTATCACAGATGTCCAAGAAGGGAACTTCACCAAGAACCATTTGCCTCTTCTCAGACGAGGTGGAGAATTGATAGGGACACCACATCAAGTCCCTATCATGCACTTGTGAGTTGAAGGAACCTGAGGACGAAATAATGAAGGAATTATGTGAAGAATCTGGAGAGAAAGACTGAAGAAAGAGATTGGAAGAACTTGATGGATATATAAGTCATTTTCTCACATACTTGAGGGCATTATGAAGAAATATATGATATGAAAGTAGTAAAAAATATGAATCAATGACCATAGATTATGACGACAGAATAGACCATAAGGGAAATAGTGACTGCTACCGTAAGAAACGGTACAGGTATGCCATAACTATCCCAGTTGTTGCAAGAAGGAATCTCCTTTCCACTTACATCCACAAAAGGGTTAGCAGTGGATAATAACGGTTCTATTCTACTTCTAAAAATTTTATTTTCTCCATCTCTAAACTTGAAAGCCTAAATTCCTAGTGAAGTGATTCCAATCATCGTAACATATATTTTTATAGTCATTAACATCTAAGAAATAAAAAGGTTGCACAATTTTCAAGAGGATTGAGTATTATCAGCCCACCCTAAAAGCCTTCGAAAATGACACTTTGATCATTTCACATCCAAAAATAACTTAAAGGCTTTACATACTTCCAATCCTCTAACAGCGCAACAAAATCTTGGGCTACAGTACAACATCTAATGAGAAAATAAAAACCTTTATTATGTGACTCTTCTTATGTAGGCATAAATAGCATATCTCCTAGATTCAGGAGCCAAATAATGGAGGATGGCCTGCAAACAGGGCTTCATCGATTTCCGGGTTCACTCAAACACTATTCGGTATCATGTTATATCTATGGAGAGAGGAGGTGCTTGGTGGGCAAGATTAAAAGATGCACATGTGCTTTTTGCTGCATTAACTGGAGGAAAAAATTTTGGCTTACTATCTAGTAGAGATATGATACTCCGTCATTCATATGGTATGTTGTTAAGTAGGAATTTTTTTAAAGACATCAAAGGAGAGATTCAAATGGATTGGTCACATGCCCTTATACTAGTCAATGAAAAAATGAAGAAGTTGTTTCCGAAGAATAAATCCGAGTATATTGTGCAAAAGACAGATGATCCCAAAGCACAAATACTCTATGAAGATATTGGACATGGTAACTATATGATTATGTCTCCGGAGGAAAATAAACTTCCCAAAGAAGTAATTGATGATCCTAATGGTGTTTATAATCTAGAATTTGATGGAAGTTGCTCCTCAGCTTGTTCTAGAGCTGGCGTGGTGTTGATATCTCATGAGGGAAAAGTTCATCCTTTCTCATTCAAAATACAGTTTGGAAATACCAATAATACAACAGATTATGAAGCCCTCATCCTTGGACTTAATGTGGAAAAAGAAAAAGGTGTGAAGAATCTCTTGGCTCATGGAGATGTAGAGCTAGTTGGTAAATAAGTCAGAGACCTTTTTCAAGTAAATAATAGAAGGTTAAAGCATTATAGAAATCTAGTTTGGGATTCTACTGAATTTCTTGATGCCTTCTACATTGAAGCATTTCCAAGAGAAGAGAACACCAGGGCTGATTCATTAGCTATCTCAGGATCATTGCAAATACCTCACCCTAATTTCTCTCAAGATAAATTCATCATTGAAATGATCCATAGGCCAAGTGTGCCTGATAATGCAAGTAAATGGAACTTTTTCAATGATGATCAGCGTTTTCTTTCTTTCTTGGAGCTCAGGGATGACTTTGAACAATTGTACTTTGAAGAAAGTGACAATTTTCCTCGTGAGAGTGTATCTTCCCATAAGGAGGGTGTCAAAGAAGAGACAGATCAAGATGGGTGCATCAAACTCAAAGGTAACAAGATTCCTAAAGGGTTGGTGAGTTTGGAGGAGTTTTTTGATAAAAATGACAGGTATGTTAAGTTTAAAGCTTCTACAGGAATGCGACAATCTACTGAGTATGAAAAGATTAACATTAGGAGCTTTGCTGACCCTAAAATGGTGAACATTGAAAAGTGTTGTACTCAAGAAGAAAAGAAGAAGGTAGTAAATATTTTGAAGAGTTACAGTGATGTACTTGCTTATTATTATGATGATCTAAAAGATTTCTAGCCTAAATAAATGTAGTATTCCATTCCTCTCAAACCTGGGATTAAACCTTTTAAGCAAAAGAAAAGGCAGTACAATCCAAAGATTACTGACACCATTTTTTAGGAAATACAAAAATTATTTAAAGCCAAAATTATCTTCCCCATTCACCATTCAACATGGGTCACCAACATTGTACCTGTCAGGAAGAAAAATGGTGAGATTTGTATCTACGTTGACTTTAGGAATCTGAATCAGGATTCTTTGAAGGACAAATATCCTTTACCCATGATGGATCAAGTTTTGCAAGCTGTTACAGGGTCTGAAATGTTTTCCATGCTTGATGGCTTCTCAGGATATAATCAAGTAGAATTTAATACCACAGATCAGGACAAGACTGCCTTCATCACCTCCTAGGGTGTGTTTTCCTATAAGAGGACGCCTTTTGGACTCATTAATGATGGTGCCAATTTTCAAAGGGCTATGGACTTGGATTTTGGAAGCCTGAAAGGAAAATGTATTGTTGTGTTTCTAGATGACTTGATTGAGTTTTCCAAACCTAGAGCAGATCATTTTCAGCATCTGGAAACAATTCTCTTGAAGTGCAGAGAACATGGGGTCTCTTTGAATCCCAAAAAATATGTTTTTTGTGTCATGGAGGGTAAATTATTGGGGCATGTTGTCTCTAAAGATGGAATCAAAATCAATACTGAAAGAGTTCAAGCTATTCAGTAGATTCCTCTTCCCACAAGTAAGAAGGGAGTGCATTCTTTCTTTGGTAAGATTAACTTCCTAAGAAGATTCATTCCTAAATTTGTAGAGATAACTTTGAATATATCCCAAATGATGAAAGGGAAACAAACATTTGGCTGGTCCTCTAAAGGGAAAGAGGAATTTTAAGGTATTAAAAAGGCTATTGCTAGGACTCCTATCTTGGCATCTCTAGATTTTAGTAAAGATTTTATTATTTATTGTTATGCCATAGAAAGCACCGTGGCTGCTGTTTTGACCCAGAGAGATTTTGATGATCATGAGCTCCCAATTGCATTCGTGAGTTACATTCTTAAAAATCACAAGTTAAAGTAAACCATGATGGAGAAACATGATTTTATAGTGGTTAAAGCTTTCAAGCAATTTTGATTTTATATTCTTAACTCCCACTCTGTGGTGCTTGTTCCAGATACAACCATCAAGTCTATTCTTACGAAGCAAGAATTTGGAACTAAGAGAGGGAACTGGATAGCAAAGGTTCAAGAATATGATATTAAAATCAGACCAACCAAACTTGTTTGGGGTAAAGGCTTGTGTGAACTCATTGCTGAAGGAGCTGGTCATGAATTATCTAAGGATGAGGTTGATGTTCCTATTGTTCTTTTTCTCAGCTCGATAGATGAATGGTATGCTGATATCACTCATTTTCTCACCTATGAGGATTGTCCCTCTCACTTGATTGTTAAAGAGAAGAGATCTATCAAGCTAAGATCAGCATAATATGTGTTGTGGGAGAATGCTTTGTTCAAATGTGGAGTGGATGGAAGATTTCTAAAATGTGTTGACAAAGAACAACAGAAAAATATTTTCTCAGCTTTCTATGATCAAGCATGTGGAGGACATTACTTATTTGTTGTTACTGCTCACAAGATTCTTTGTGCTGGATACTATTGGCCTACTTTTTTTAAAGATGCATCAAAATGGGTTGATAAATGTGAAACTTGTCAAACTTTTGTGGGAAGACCCAAGTTAGCTGCCTTGCCACTTAAACCAATTGTAATTAAAGAGACCTTTCAACAATGGGGTTTAGATTTCATTAGAAAACTCAACCTATCCTAAAGTGTAGGGAATACTCATGTATTGATTGTCACAGATTATGTAACTAAATGGGTAGAAGCCATTCCAGTAAAAAGCACCACTTCTGAAGTGGTATGTAATTTTATCAAATAAAACATCTTGGTAAGGTTTGGAGTGCCAAACAAGATTATGACTGATAATGCTTCAAATTTTTATTCTGTTGAGATGATGGATTTCTGTTATGGATATGGAATTTCCCTTGCTCCCTCTTCAGATTACTATCCTCAAGGGACTGGACAGGAAGAATCAATAAATAAGAATCTGGTGGCTATAGTAAGAAAACTGGTTAATGAATATCAGAGGAACTAGCACAAGAAACACTATGATGCTCTTTGGGAAGATAAGATTACACCTAAAAGAGCTATTGAGATGTCTCCTTTTTAAGTGGTTTACGGTGTGGAAGCCCAATTAGTAGTGACAATAGAGCTTCCATCTTTGTACTTAATGAAGGCCATTGAAGACACTAGTTTAAATGATTCTTTAAACAAAAGGATCATGTATATTCATAAGTTGAATAAAGACAGGCTACAGGTTGTTAACAGAATATCCACCCACCAGCAGAAGGTAAAATATTTGTTTGATAAGAAGGCTAAGTCTAAAAAATTTCAAGTTGGAGACATTTTTTGTTGTGGGATAAAATACATGAGCCTCAACGAAGCCATGGTAAGTTTGATTCTCTTTGGCTCTGTCCTTTCAAAATCAAGCATTTTTCTGGTGAAAATTCTTTCTATCTTGATTACATGGATGGTTCCTCTCTCCCACTTCCTTATAGTGGGTATTACCTAAAATTTTTAAAGTCCTAGGTGAATAAGAAGTCTCTTTATATATTATGTATAGTGTGTGTTTATTTCTCCCTATTTCTATTTGTGGTTTTGCTTGTTTGTATGTTGTCTTCTATATTGGTTTTCCTTTTGACTCTGTGGCCCAATGAAAAAGGAAATGGTCTTCTTCCCCTATGTTTTCTAGAGTTCTTGCCTTATCTCATTCTTATGATCGAGCCAAGTCATCCCTAGAAAGAGCTAGCTATTGTCATCTCAAAATTTCCCCTCTTTTGAAAGTCAAAAAATTGAAAATTTTGAATTAGCACCGTTTAGTAATGTTCTCGTAAAGTTAAAAGTTGAGGAGATAGTAAAAATTCACATTTTTTGGAGTTATTTTGGTGATTTGTGGGATTGTCAGACATTTTTGTCCCTCATGTCCCAAGTTCCGCTGGGCCTTTTGTTCCTCGATCAACTGCATTCCCCAAAATTATTTAACTTTTAGTATTTTCATAACATTTATGCCCATTTTTCCCAACTTCACTCGGGCTTTCTGTTCCCTGATCAGTCGCATCGTGTCCTTCATGTACTTTTGTCCCATTTATCCTGGAAGTCTTTGTGCCTTCCATCCCCACTTTTCTCACATCATGCACATCAGCCAAATCACATCTTCATGTCCCTCACATCCCTCACATTTCCAAGTTTCTAAACTTCCTGTGCTCATTTAGCCCACATCGCCCGCATCAGCTAGATTGTGTTTGCGTGTCCCTAATGTCCTAAATGTACCAAAGACCATTTGGGCCATTTTTTTCTGCTCTTCCCAATTCTTATCTTTTTAAGTCAGTGCAATATGAATTTAATGTGCATTTAATGACCTTCTCTCTCTCCTAAATGACTATTTAATGGGAGTATTCTCTATGCATTTGACACATTGCTCACTTGCCATCATTTGCTCAAATTCCTGTAATTAAGATCATTTGCTCATGCTCTTTCTCCCTTTTCATTTTTCATTGCAAACTCGATCCTTGAAGGTTTTTCCTCTGTATATTGTAAACATGAAGGTCAAATTCCAAGGCCAAGAACATGTATCACCTCTTGAGTCCTTTGTTCTCGATATCGAGGATAGTGAAGTTTAGCACTTAGATTTTGGGGATTTTTAGAACAAATTGACTAGCCCTAATCCTTCCCCCATGGCACAAATGATCAATGACAACGGTCTTGCTTATGTGGCTTGTTTCCCTCTCTCTGTACAATGTGCCGACACCATCCTCACCTCTAGAGCTCATTTTAACTTAGAAAAAAAAGAATTGACTAGCATGCATGGGGAGATGATCACCAAACTAGATGTTGTTGCTGTTACTGCTGCCCTACGTATTCTAGAGACTGAAGACTCCATCATTCTCACTCAATATCAAGATCAGACCCTATTTGAGCAAGAAAGTGAAAATTATAAGACAAGAATAGCAAAATCATGGTTGAAGAACCCTAAGAAGGGAGCTTCTTGACTTTACAAAGTGTTATTTAGGGCTGATTTCAATGAAAAACTATATGATTTCATCATTTTTCTAGCTCATGTCATGAGATTTCCCTCTACCAATGAATTTCACTTCTGGATGTGCCCTCTCATCAACACTTTTTGTGAAGGTAGTCAGAACATAAATTGGGTAGAAATCATTTTTAGTAGACTAAGAAGTTCTATATGACTTCTTATCTCATGTATTCCCTAGCAGCATCCCAAAGTGGTTTGGATTCACATACATTAAGGGCCAAAAGGATGAGCTCATTTATGCATACTACCCTTAATTCACCCTTAAAACTCACAACCACAACTTTAGGAGGGTTAATGATGCCTTTACCATGTTTATTGTAAGGATCTTAGAAAATGATAAGTCTAGGAGGTTTTCTGATGAAGCCATGAACCTGATAGCTAAGTATGGAACTTTCTTCATTCAGTTTAGGAGGTTTTCATATATCAGGTTGGATGGTTATGAAAACACACCTCTCAAGCTCCCCATGTTTTGTAATGACGAGATGGCTCTAATTTAAGTGTGTAGGAAATTGGATAAATTGCAGAAAACCTGGAGGGACAAGAAAATATCTGGTCTGCACTTCCCTATTTCTTTGGGAAACTATACCTATAAAATAGCCTTGGATGCCAAAAATATAGAAAGGGCCCTTTCTCACATCACTGTTCACTTTTTCATGCCTAGGACTTGTTTTGATTTAAATGAGTTCATTGAGAAGAACCTTAGAATAAATTATCATCACAAGCTAGATACCGAGGATTACTGGGTGGATTGTGTAGAAGACTTTGAAGCAAGGCAGAGGCACCATGGAAATCTCTCTCTGCAACTGATTAAAGAACTCAATCTCTATCAAATTCCTGAAGGGTTCCAAGATGATTATGTAGACTTCCTATCTTTAGAATATGAGACATTAATCAAACATACTCCTTTGGAAGAATTGGATTGGTACAAGAAGAAGAAGGATTATTCGGTTGAGATTTTGACCCCTGTCCTTATAAGAACCAAAGTTTGGTTTGACAGGAAGGTTTGAGAGCTTAAGAAGAATCAAAGTGGATCTTCTTCCAGAGATACTTCAACACCTAGGAAGGAAACACATACACCCAACATAGAGGTACCTATAAAAACCTGTCCTTCTTCCTCAACTAAAGAACCTAAATCATCTACTCCCTCTTCTTCTAATCAAGTGTACCAAAAGAATATAAAAGAGGTTAAGAAAGAGCCAATTGAGTAAGAACCCCTTCTAGCGCATTCAGGATTTCCTTCAGGGCCATAAAACATTATTGTTCTAAGTTAAAGTGATGATGGCAAAGTACCAAATTCTATAGAAACTTTAGAAGTTACAGTAGAAGATGAGAAGGAGGTGGCTAGCACTAAAACTCCTAGTACCAAAGATTCCTCTGCATAAGAAGCTCTAGATGCCTCACTCAACTTTTTCCTGGAAGCAATAGTGGTGAATACCTTAAGTGCCATGGATTCACTTTCTCTTGGATCTCTTGTACCTTCTTCTTATTATTCTACTTTTGCATGGGTGTAACCCTTGGTTGATAGCAGGAAGAGAAAACCTTCTTCCCATTTGGCAGGGCCAAATTTTGATGTTGTGGCAGATTTTTTAAGAACTACTTGTCCTCCTCCAACAAAGAGAGCTAAAACAACTTCAAGGATAGTGAAAAATGCTCAAGGCCAACAATTTATAGAGGTTTCAAATCCTAAGGTGGATAAGGCAGAGCAAGATATATCAGCCTCTGACCTTGAACTTTCTAGAATTCCCATGGGAGAATCTATTCCTGAGAATGAGGTACATACCCTCCAAGAAAAAGTAACCAAGGTTATAAAGAGAGTGGAAAAGGGTAAACAAACTATAGAATAGTTGGAAGAACAAAATCAAGTTCTTTCTAGCTTCATCAAGTTATTATTGGCTATGGATAAGCTTTTGGATCCTGCTCCACTAGCTGCCATCCCACCTCCTATGATTCTCAGTAAGGATGAGGTTTAGAGTATCAACAATATATAAAAATATTCCACTTATGGAAGGGTTATGGAAGCCATGGTTGATGACATGACCATTTCAGGATCAAAATTCATTGAAGAGGCCTTCAAAGCTAATGAGAAGGTAATCAACCTGTAACAAAAAATATCCTCCTCTATTAAAACTATGGACAAAGAACTGAAAATTTCGAGTAGTTACATCATAGATATTCACCTAATGGGATAGGCTGATGAAAAGATATTGTTGGCTAGAAATATTTTTGATGATGCCAAGGACAACTTATCAGGGTCATGGGTGTTCAGTGTTGAATGGAAAATAGAATTTCTGGAAGAAGCTTTGGGAGAATGGAGAAACAGTTGGCAGAAGGGATAATATTTCAAGACTTATGTGGCATCTTCCTTTAAGGAAATTCATTTTCATCTTCATGATGAAACTTCAGGTGTTCCTTTCTCTCTTCAAGAGATTAAAACTCAATTCAGGACATTTTTCAAAGAAGGCCTGTTCAAAGAAGAATTGATTACCAAAGAGAAGATAAAGGATATTTTCTCTCTTCAATCTGTCATTGAAGAGGCTAATAAATAATACCTGGAACATACCGAGTTTGATAAAAAAATGCAGAAATATCTAGTCACTTGGTCTCATGCCACTACCAACACATCATTTCTATGAGGCAGGGAGATAGCTGAGGCATTAAAAAGATTCAGGAAACGGATTCTCAAGTCAGTGGGCCCTCCTCAACAATAAGTAAATGTTTTCTCTCTTATTTTCTCCTTGTCTCCTTATTTTCCTAGAATCAATCTCATTGTAAATTAATTAAGGACATTGTGTTGAGAACTTCCTTATTTAATATTTTAGTTAAAAGAAATGGTTACCAAGTGTAACCAATTTGTAAGCTATATAATGGGATCTCTGCACCATTTTTAAGGGGTGGAACTCTGTTTATTTTTTAAAAGTGTAAAGTAGTAAAAAGCTATCAATACAAGAATATCTCTCTTTCTATTTCCATATGTTCTTGTTTTTTCATTTCTATATGTTAAAAGTTATTGAATCATTAGTCTGTTTTACTTCAATAAGCTTTGTATTCTTGTGGATGTCATCTCTAGAACTTTGTGTCTGTGAAATAACATCCTGTGGTTTTAATGCAAATGATTATGTTCTATATGATTCCATTCTTGCATGCGTAAGGAATTATTTTGTTATCTATATTTCCTGAGAATTGTTATTCTTCCTCCTCCCTTTCCTTAATTCTTCTATCCTTTTGTATTAATGATCTATTATATCAAAAAATTTCATGAAATCAGAGTTCCTCATTAAAACTAAATGTTGTACATTTGTAAATAGGTTTTTTCCTTTATATAAGGGAACCTCTCCCATCAAAGAGGAGGGAATTTTTGTCCCCTAACTGTTGTTTTCAATAAATTCCTTATTTGACAACCAACACATGCTCATTATCGTTGCATAAAATTTTACCCTAATTAGACTTGTGTAGATTATATTGCATTGCGGGATTCTTTATTGGAAGAGTTTTATATCCCTTAATTTGAGTAGAAGAGCATCAACGTGCTGAAATACATCAAGTATGGGACAATTGAGAGTGTATGAGAGTATGATGCACATTTTAAAACTCTTCTATCTAATTTATCTTATCATATATATCCGAGCCAACATGCTCAACAGTTTTTTGGAGGACTCATCACACCTTCTAGGAGGGCTTTCTCACATAAAACTTATAATAATCCATGTGAGGAAATTGAAGCACCTTTGCGTGCTAAGGAAGTTGGGAGTGTAGCCATAGGAGTGAGCCCATTTTAGAGGCCTAGATTTCAGTTATGGCTAAATAGTTAGACAAATTATTAGCTAATTTGGCACATGACACAAGCAACAAAATTTGGTGCATATATTATGAAGTAGAAGGGCATACTAAGTATAGTTTTCCTTAGAATTCATTACATGCCATGTTACTAGAATGCAATATTTGTCACTTCGATCATGATTCAAGTAGCTGCCCATTGTTGTAATGCACGATAAGTAAGAATGTTTCTTGTTAGTGCAAGATTTACAGGTCTACCACTCATAATATTGAAATTTTAGGTTGATTGATCAAATCAATGATTTCATTGATATTTGTGTGCATCAGAATAGCATTGCAATAACTCTAAGGAGAAAGGTGGGCATCATGATCATGATCATAATGAATGGAATTCTGAAGGAGGTTGTGGTAGAGGTCGAGGATACCATGGAGGATTTAGAGGCCAAGGTTCCAGTGGTGGAATAATTAATTTCCCTCATGGAACATGTTATATATACAGATCTCCTAATCATTACGGGTGTGAATGGAGTTGGAACATTTTTTTTATTTTTGTGGAAAGAATCAGAACTATGAATTATTCTCAGACTTGTATGAACACTTGAGTAAAAATAATAAGCAAGATAAGTGCATGGGAATGGTTATAGTATAACACACCATATAAGATTAGTGGATGTCAAATTTAGCACATGATATGGAGTTAGTACCTGTGAAGATCACTACATGCATTGATTCTGCATGCTCTAGGGAAGTTCCAAAGTAAAAGCCTATTGTCACAAAGGAAGAGGTATTACATGTAAAGTATCTAGACCATATGCATCCGAAGGAAATTTATCAAGAGACCATGGAGGTGATTAGGAATTTTTAGGGTGAGATACAATGTTTGAAATATTAGTAATATAAGTTAGAACAAAAAGAGGTAGCTGAGCTCCATCAAAAAGATGATGATCTAAAGGAGGTTTGCAAGATCCTGTGATAAGAGAACAATATTCCTTTATCAGAGAACTAGTTAAAGGGAAACACTCCATGCTCTATGATTGAACATGAAAAGAATATTTTTCATGCTAACCTCCTTCCTCATAGTGTGGATTATGACAAGGAGATTACTATGAATGCTATTGTGTATGACCGGCTTTTAAGTAATATTTTGATTGATATAGGCATGGAAGTAAATGTAATCATATTGGATGCATGGATTTAGATGGGGAGACCACCATTACAGCCATCTTAACATGTGTTGTTTATGAAAAATAGGACCAAGGCCACACTAATTAGGGTTTTAAAATATGTGTCTATTACTATAAAAGGGACCAAGTTTACTGGAGACTTTGAAGTCTTTCCTCTTCCATAACTAGACAATTTTATAGCACTTCTTGGGAACCCTTAGTGTTATGCAAATAATGCTGATTTACACTTCAACAAAGGGCATATAAGTTTTTAGAACAAGCAAGAGCGCATGATAATCCCTTTTCAATATGGGAAACATGCACCCTATGTAGAGCCCTTAAGTGAAGAATATTTGAATTGAATTTATGTGCGTACCATTAGATATCTTGAATTTTTTGAGCCATAAAAGGAAGGATTTATCTTGTGGGATGATGCATAGTCCATGATCGATACAACAAGTGTTATATGTGACAATTGGGTATAGGGAACTTATGAAATGGTTCGGCATGAAGTGAGAAGTGTAGCTACATGTGCAAGTTGGTTGCACTATGTTAAGTGTTTGGGAAGCAACCAGGTACCAACATATACTGGTGAGGAGAATCTTAAGGTATTTCTGCTTGTTATGGAGGTTCACTAGGGATATCATGTGGAAATAAGGAATATTCTAGTTTATACTCTATATGGGACAACAATGCACTAATGGATTTTTTATAAGGATAAACTTTTGGAATAACGAGAAGTGAGAATTACCTTATTTTCTAGATTTCTCCGCAGCAATACGCCTACTCAGATTTTTGATTTTCATGGCAATGATCCTATTCAACACCATGTTCAACAGTGTCAAAGACTCTAGACAGAGGGGTGGGAAGCTTTACAACCTTTGTTTTGGGTGCACAAGATCTATTTCACCTTGTCGGGTTGTGTGTGCACTCGGCATGTCTATGCGGAGTTGAATATAGAGACTAGAAATTAGAAATAACTTATAGTAGGTATGATTCAGAACTTTAACTATTTTTCCACTAAGCCTCTGGTGAATGAGGTGTTATAGGTAATGAAGCGCTTGACTATGGGAGATAGTGCATAGGATGAGGAACTTATTCAGGAGTTCCTAGGTGAGTAATACTAGGAGGCACGTTTTGAATAAGAGGAAGAAATAAATGCATAACATCTTGGGTGCACCTGCCTAGAAAGAGAAAAGTGCACCTGATGAAGAGGTGGATAACCTAGATATTGAGCATAAAGAGGGTATGCATGAGGTATTTGACAGTGTAGATGAGAAGGTACGTGCCTACCATGATCCTATGAAGACAAAGAAAGTAAACATTGGAATGGATGTTGTTCCTAAGGAGGCCATCATTGGAGATTATTATTCTGACTCTGAAGTTGCTAAGATAACTGAGATTCTATGTTAATTCAAGGATTTGTATGCTAGAGGCTATCATGAATTGAAATGGGTACATGAATATTTGGTTGAAATGTGAATCAAGTTAAAGGAAGGTGTGTCTCTAGTTAGGAAGAGGCCTTATAGGATGAATCCTAACCTACATGTCAAGTAAAGGAAGAAATTGATAAGATGTTGAATTCTGAAATCATTGATCCCATTGAGAACTCAATGTGGGTTAACTCTATGGTTATTAGTATAAATAATGATGGAAGAATTAGAATTTGTGTGGATTATAGGGAGTTAAATGTTGCATGTGTATTTGATCCCATCCCCGCACCATTTAGTAAGGAAATCTTTGAAGGTATTATAGGGCACGAGATCTACTCTATTGATGGATTATCTGTGTATCATTAGGTAAGGATATCTAAAGAGGATCAAGATATTTCACCACTGAATGGGGAATTTTTTTATACATGGTTATACCCTTTGGATTAAAGAATGTGCCTGCAGTATTTTCATGCATTATTATACAAGTGTTCCAAGACTTTATTCACAAGTTCTTAGAAGTATATCTGGATGATTGGATAGTCTATGGGCTTATGAAGGATCATTGTGATAACTTAAGGCTCATGTTTGAGAGATATCGGTAGTTGAGCATATCTTTACACATCAAGAAGTGCTTGTTTTCCACACCCTTTGGATTTTTTCTAGGACACATCATTTGTAAGAAAGACTTGTTAGTAGATATTGCTAAGGTTGCTATCATTTTGGGCTTGGAGGAACCTACTAACCAAAGTGAGGTGCATGGATTCTTCAGAAACACTGGGTATTATAGGAAGTTTATCAAAGGTTATGCCAATATATTTGTACCCTTAGACAAATTATTGAAATGTAAATGAAATTTCTATTGTGGTGAAGCACAAAAGTGCGTGTTTGAAACATTGAAGGAAATTCTTACTAAAACACTTTTTTTAAGTGTTTTAGTAAGAATTAGCATGGTATTATCCCAGTCATGAGAGGGGATTATCAATCATCTTATTTTCTTTGCAAGAAGGAAGTTAACCCCAGTAGAACAGAATTACACAACTATAGAGCACGAGGCTTTATCCATGATTTATGCACTCCATAAGTTTCAATAGTACTTGATAGAAACAACTTTCATATTTTATAGGAACCACATAAAATTTAAGTACTTGGTAACTAATCCCATCTTATATGGATGTATATGCCATTAGATTATGTTATTTAATAATTTTAACTTTACTGTGGTGGTTAAGCTAGGAAAGATTAATTCTACTCCATACCTTTTTTTAAGGATTTAATTGGGAGAGGATTTGTAGATAATTGAGGATACAATGCTAGACGCACATCTTTTTACATCAAACCAAATTCCCTCATACTTATAGGATATTTTTGTATTTTTATGCACATGTGTGGCACCTGGGGGAATGAAGGCTTTAGAGAAGAAAAAAATTTCCATACGCATCACACTTTACATGTTGATCACTAGAGACTTATAAAAACTAGTTCAGGATGAAGTTTTACAGCAGTGTGTCCTTGAGTATGAGCGTGAAGAAATTATGGAGTGATCTCATGGTAGTATTGTAGGGGGACAGTATGCAGGAGATACCACCGCTCGTAAGATTCTATTACTTAGTATATGGTGGGAGACATTATACAAGGATTGTAAATAATATTGCAATGTTTGTGACCATTTTCATCACCTTAGAAATATTAGGCATAGAGATGAAATGCATTTGAGGCATATTGCTAGCGCATAACCATTTCAAAAGTGGGTGATTGACTTTATGTGTCCTATTTTCCCACCCCCATGCAAGACTAGATTGCGCTACATTATAACTTGTACATACTATATAACAAGATGGGAAGAAGCAAAACCTATAAAGGATTACATGGAAGCTATGGAAACAAGGTTTCTATGGGAAAATATTATCAACACTTATGGATTCCCTTTAAGTTAGACATTCAAGATACTATTGGATGAATTTATGGTTGCACACCATTAAACAACATGCTATCATCCTCAAGAAAATGTAACTACTAAGGCCTTCAACAAGATATTGAGTCATCCCTTGACCAAAATTTATGATGTTAGAAGGAAACAATGGGATGATAAAGTGTCTGTTGTAATTTTCTCATACATAAAAATCTACAAGAGATTGAATAAGGCACGTAGGAGGTTTAGTGGATGAGAAAGCACGTGAAGAGTGTATTTATAAACTGATGCAGTTAGGTGAAAGGCATGTCATATCCAGATGGATTTAGACTTAGGAAAATTTGAGGAAGAAGGCACGACATGATGGGCACATCAAGGATAAGAATATTGAGGTTGGGAAAATGGTACTTCTGTATGATTAAAAGTATTTTCGCCACCCTAGAAATCTTAAATTACATTGGTTCGGACCATATGTTATAACATATATACTTGATTGTGGCTCTTGCTAGTTAGAGGTGCTGGATAGAACACAATTACCTGACTATTTCAATGAAAGTAGGTTGAATCCCTACTATAAATAAGTATTCTTGGTGTTTTTAATAAGGCAGTATTTCCACTTAGATTAGGTTTCCTTAATGCTTTCCTTTTATGTGTGTTTCCTTCATCGTTGTTATGCTTTGTCAATTTAGTTCATTGTTTTGTGTAATAAGCATGTTTGGGTGCTAGAAGATGATTTCTATCCATGTTTGTTTTCATTCACAAAGGATAATGCATATCCTTAGTGTGGGGTAGGATGTAAATAGAAACATCAATAAAAAGGTTATTATTATTGGCCCGGGAAAAACAAAAGTGCATGTCAGTTATCCTAAGTATTAGAAGGGCACATGTGGTATTGGTGATAATGGCTATTGGAATATAAAAAGGTGCCAAGGAATATGGTTATAATAAGGATGATGCTAAGAATAAAATCAACATACACTATTGAATGTGTAAAGTAATGTGAGGTAGGAGGTGATAGGAAAAACTACTTGTAATAGGATATAGTGGTTGATGTACTTCGGCACTGGTAGTGTGCATAAAGAGGTTTGTGGTCGATGTAGTTTTACACACCAGAAGGTTGTTAAGTTTTATGTGTGATTGGGCATTGGGTGGAAATGCGCTTGGAAAATCCAAAATTGTTGTAGTAGTACAATGTTAGGTGGCATGGTAATTAATGTTGTAAAAAGTGAAAAATTATAAATAGTGAGTCAAGGTAAGTTATTTCCACCTTGTGATAATTTTTTAAAGAGATTTTGTGAACTATGCCATCCTGGTGAATTGGTGTGAATGATCGATTGCAAAGAATGGAAACTATGAAAAAGACTATGAGAATATAAATGGTTGTGTGTAGAAATAGTTTTTGAAAGGATTGTGTAGTTTCGATGGTGTGGCATGAGAAAGAAAAAAAAATCTTGTTAGGGTTCGAAGAACTAGGGAAAAAAATTCTATACTTGTGCAAGATTACGGTTCAAAGTTTGAAGCACTATAAAAATAAAACACAAGGTATAAACAATAAAACACTCAACCAAAGGATAATGGCACCAAGAAGAGGAAAAATCTTTTAACCTAAGAAGAAGGGTAAGGGAAAACCAATTATGACGTCAAGTTTCAATGAGGAATGGTATGCAAAGATACAATACCTAGATGAGGTATTTATAGGAAAGGAGTGGGTGTCCCATGTGTGCAAAATGGTCATAAGTGATTATAACCATTGAATGGATACAACTAATTGTTTTTCCCCACACGAGAAAGGAAAAAAGATGAAAAACTAGTGTATGATGATTCAATGAAGAAGACATTGGAGAAAGCTAGAATTCTTCAACCGTACGAGCTGTAATTCTTTGACAAGCCAGAGATATCATACTAGTGGATTATGTTGAGTGTACATGAGGACTATTTTTACTTAACTAGGAGGAGGATGCACATAACTTCATAACTAATCTCGAGGTTCACTGGACTCATTTATGCTAGAGATTCATTTGAGGATGACTTGGATAATAGGTTGTCAATGAAACAACTAAGGAATATGAGTACAAGAAGGGTGTCCATGCCTTTGATATTTAAAAGATCAATAACCTAGTCATTAAGATGGATATACACCTACTTACAAATTTTAGTGGACAAGAGCACTAGACCTAAGTCAACAAAAGGTGGTTTAATGTTTGTAGGAAAATCTTAGAAGGGACCATTTACAACCTCTCGTCCCTCATTGTTGAAGACATCATTGATGCCACACGAGATGGAGAGGAGATTATATATGGTAATATTTTTCTTACCATTTTTTTTTCTGATATTTTAGTGCCCGATATTGCAAATAGTAACATGTGGGAGTATCCTGATGAAAACACCTCCCCAAATAAGAAGTTTGAAGCATATACTTTTGAAAAAATGATATCATCCTACAAAGTACAATTGGATAAATGGTACAAGTGGATGTGTGATGCCTTTGGTGCAGAATGGAGGATCCCTAAGTAATTACTAACTTTGATAGGGGATGTGGCTGAGTTTATATTGTATCATTGGTTCTACATTGGAATATTTACATTGACTAATGACACCAAGAGCCCATGGTGCGAGTTACCATTCCCCTTCACAACATAGTACTTTCCATTTATAGTTAAAATTTTTAAGGAGGATAATAAAATATGGTTTGATCTAAGTGAAGTGGACCAGGAGTAGCATGCGCTACGTTAAATACTTGTGTATCCAAAGAAGCGCATGTATGTAGAAAATTATGCCTCACACGACATAAATTTGATCATACTTGTTCCTTTTTTTATCGCAGGGATAGATGCAATGAGGGTATATATTCATTCATTCCCAAAATTTGAGAATGGCACGTATGTGGAGGATGATGTTTCTATCCCCCAGATCCTGTAGGGTAAAAGAAGGTATAGGTAAATAATATAGATTTGGAGGAAACTCCTACAATGAGTAGGGAACCAAGCACACGTGTGGGTTAGACCACTGGGAAAAAAAAGGAAAAATTACTTACACTCGTCAGAAGAGGTCCCTAGAAAAGAAGAAGTCTCCGGTATAGAAGAAGTAAAGGGTAATGCATAGCTTCAACTCTAAAAATATAGAGAGCTTGCATAATGAGGAGATAGAGGGAGACAAAGAATAACAAGAACCTAAGAAGATCATTCCATTTTTTATGTGCATGAATCAAATAATGAGAGGAGTGTGAATTCAGAGGATAGTTGAGAAGGAGAAGGAGAAGGTGATGGAGAATAAATAGGAACAAATGTGAAAGATATAACACACATTCCTAGAATAGATGGAGAGAACTTGGTGGAGAACGAGGTAGTAAATATTATCCAGATGTTAGTCGAGAAAGAGATGGAGCACATCTTTGAGAAAATAGAAGATGAGGAAGAGGAAAATGTTGGAATTGTTGGAGATGTGAAAAGTTTGGAAGTTAGGATTCCTGAGGGGATGCACATAGGTATCAAATGTGTACCCACGAAGTTAGGTCCTACAATTTCATATGATGTAGACTCTACCAAATTATTGCACACTCACCTCTAGACCATGGCACTAATGGAAAAAATTTCTATTGGTATTTATTTGATAAGGAAGGTGTGTACCTATGCATAAGGAAGATGCTATCATAGGAATTAGAGTACCATGTCGATGAGACAAAGTTTGAAGTCAATGTAGGGTCATTACTAGATACATGTACTTCACCGAGTTCTAAAGAAGTGAATCCTCTTATGGATGCACAACAACTGACTGATGAATAGGTGTGTAATGCGCTAAATATGGTATCAATGGAAGTGGAGGCTAGGATATTTGGGTGAAATAATAGGATAAAATATTTGGAATAAGAGATGGATGTGAAGAATAGATAAATCATTACACAAGATAAAGAAATAAAGGAGCATATAATTGTGTAGTTGAAAGATGATTTAAGGGAAGAAAAAGGGACATTGCACAAATTTTACAAGAAGGTAAAGTTTATCTAAGACTCTATTATCTTAGCACACCCAAATTTGGCCCTCCCTGCATAGAATTATGAATCAACCTTTCACTGTGTAGAAGATCTAACATGTATTATCACAATGCACAAGCAACCCGTGACACTGGAGTTGGTGGAAGAAGTTATGACATGGAAAAAAGAGTATGAAAAAGAAAAAATTGAGGTGAATATAAATCGTTATTCCAAGTTTCATTCTTCAGTAAAGAACATGGCTCATATGGCCAAAGTTTTCTATGACAACTGTGAAGACAAAAATAGGGTGACAAGTGTGTTGGTTGCCACACATGAGGCAGTTCTAAAGGAGTTCTAGACCAAAAAAAATGAAAATCAAGTGGAACATGACAAGATCCTAACTGAGGTAGAAAATAAGAATGAGGAAATTGATGTCTTGAGGGCCTCTATAAATAATAAAATAAAGGAATAATATCCCTAGATGACTCAAAAGATAGATGCACTGGAAGACCTTAACAGGCAACTGAAAAATATGGTTGATACATTTAAAGTTAACGGTAAAGATATGACATTTGAGGATGTTACTACATTGATGGGGGATTTATTTAGACACATGCAAAGTAAGGTGGAAGCTTGGAATGAAATTGATTCATCATTAACTAAGGACTTCCAAATTCTTGTATAACAGTAGTAGAATTATTTCATTATTTGGCATAAGCCACATACATGTACAAGGTTAATATTCTTTCATTATTTATTCTTTTGTCGTAGAAGATTGTTTCTGGGGACAGAAAACACTTCTAGGGTGGGGTAATGTTGAGCATATAAAAATGAATAAGTCCCAAAACATAGGTTAGCTCATGTAGAAGACATTCTAGAAGAAAGGCACATGAGAAGTTACCCATAGAGTAAGTACAAGGTTGCGTGCAATAGGTTAACTCTTAGTCAGTTTTGAATGAAGAGATAAAGATAGACATTGAGTGTAGAGCATGCTTTCTAGAAGACTTGAAGAATACATAAAGGATATTTTGGGATCTTGGGAAGACTAAACAACATGCATAGTCCCAATATAATAATAGGATCTAAACTAAGAGTTAACTAAAGAAGATCTATTGTTAGAGAGATTGCATCCTCTTTGTACTTGGATTGTAGTGGCACATGGCTATTATTATCATGTAGTGTATTATTTAAGGTGCATGGGTGGTGTAGAGGAAGTACCCACCCCTATAAATATGTATTGATTTGCACGATTTAGGGATCGAATATTATTATAGTGTTATGTTATGATTTTTTTAGGATGCATGACTATGGTGACATTGTTATGTATGTATGAAGATTTTATGTTTTTTAGTATTTAATATAATGGATATTATTAGCTGGATATTGGTGTTGGATGTAACTGAGCATGGATCATGTATGGTAAATCTGATGATAGTAATTATTTATTTATTCCTTCATATGGTTAAGAACTAGATCTAGTGTATGCATTTTGGAATATTTAAGTATCTATTAGGGATCTAAAATATACATTCAATCATGCTAACCTCTTGAACAAGCTTCACTAAAGAGGGACCTGGTACCTTTGCACGCTTTGGGTGAGAACTTAGTTCAGGTTGAGTGATGTGCTAATGCACCTTGGGGTATTGGTGGTAAAACTTAGGCTACATACTTTAACTACAACATCTATTCTTATAAGAAAATGGCATAAATTTTAGAAGGTGACCTGCATTTAAGTATTTCATTGGCCACTTGAACTGTATCTTCCTACTTTTCTTTGAGCCTAGAAATTTCCTTATATTTATCCTTAAGCTCTTTTTCCTTTTCTTTAATGTCCAACTGATGTTGGAATATTAATTCTTCCTTCTCCCTTTCACATCTTCCCTACAGCCTATTAACATAGTTTTCAAATTATTGCACCTAATAATCTAACAGGTTATCTAAGTACCTATGTTTCTACAAGCTTATTTTTTAGGTTCTTTGAATACTTCCTTGATGATAATATGTGGTTGTAGGATAGCTTATGGAAACAATGGGAAAACAAGATCTAATATTCTCTCAGATGTATCTTTTGTAATTGTAGGAATATCCTCTTGCAATATTTCATCATGCTCAGGTAGTTGTTCTATCTCAATGCTATGAAAAATGTTTTCTATATTTTCTTCAACATTTTGGGGAAAATCATCCCCAATATCCATTTCATTATTATGTGTTTCAAGAACTACATGGTCATGGACTTCCTATATCTTCTATGCATGAGATGTATCTTTAATTTACTTTTCCAATCCTTCTCCTTCATGCTTATGATGGGTCTCCCCAACATGAATTTCCTCTGCATGTTGTTCAACATGTCCTTCCTAAAAAAATTTATCACCACTTTATTCTCCTTTCTTCTCTTCCATACCCTCCATGGGCTCCTGAATTTCAACGTCAACACCTTTCTTACCTGTTTCCATGGATGTAGCATCAATAATATATTATGCCACATTTTTATCACTATCAAGTGCTATGGTTTCAGTCTTTGTGGCTTTTGATGTTTTGGTATTTTTAGTTTTTAGGCAATGAGAATGCCTAGGTGGTGCAGGATTGGATTTGGAAGATGATGGAGTAGACTTGGAGGATTTAGGAGTAGGCATGGAATATTTCCCATTACTCCTTGAGGTGGATGATTCAGGGGTTAAAAATCCAAGTAGGTTTTTAGTAATTAGAACCCTGTGAAGGGATATATGAACTATTTTCTCCTCAACAGGTGGTGTATTTTCAGAAACAGGGGTTTCTATGGCATGAGAAGTGGAAGCTATGGATTCAACTATATGGGTGGAAGAAAAAATTTCACTTCTTCTCTTCCTTCTTCCCAATAAATCATCAATGTGTTTTGAACTATAAAAATATTCCCATTTCAATGCAAGGTGTTCTCTTTTTCAATGTATGTCTTATAATGAAAGCGATAAGACAATGGTGAGACAAAACTAACCTTACCCTCTATGAATCTCTACTCATTATGTTCAATATTTCATTTAATAAGTTGGGAAAATTAACATGTCTACTATTTTATAAATGATTGACTAACTTCAAATGGATAGTATTCAATATGGAGTATCTAACCTTGCAAGTAAAGTATTTGATAATGTAATTGGAAACATCAGTAGAAAATGGTTTCAGAGAAGTGAAAAATGTATCTTTTCTATCAGTCATGAAATTATCATTTGTATCACAAAATTCTCAAGCTTCATTTGAGTTTTTCTTCTCAGGGAAACATTAACCTTCTGCAAGAAACCCTGTTACTATGGCTAGAATATTTTCATCCAATTTTACTTTTAAAAATTTGATAGCCAAAAATTATTTTGCTAAAATTTTGTGGAAACCATGGAACTTATTGATATACCCCATCTATATGTTATCTTAAAAATACTACATTATATGTGGTTGCTTTCATAGTTACAAATGGTGTGTAGGCTCATGGTGAATTAGATCTCCTCCCATCGTGAATTCTATAGATTCCTTTAGATCTGAGAGGAAAAATCTCATAGTTTTTAGTAATGATGCAATAATTCATGTGAGTGTTAAATTTTTTGGATTACTTATGTTTTTGACTTCCGCAATCGACTCACATGCAGTGCAAGAAGGAAATGAATTAAATTCATTTAAATATTATAAATGTGTGAGGTGACATGGTGTGATGGAGTGGGGTGACATGGAGTGAAAAATAATAGGGTTTAAAGGCAGTGTTGATAATTACTATTTAAATTCATTCATGATATGGAATAAACATTAATTAAACATAATCATTCTTTCACTACTTTATTAAATTTAATTGAGTGCACTTATCTCGAGATATGCATTGGATGATGACGATATGTGCCTTGTTGTAATTTTAACATTTTATTACATGTATATTTATCATGATGCTACATGTTAAGGTGAAATGATGTTGCAAGTGTTTTTTATAGTGTTGAAACCATATGCAGCACCATGTTAAAGGCTCCTTAATGAAATAAGTTAATTCCCAGAGAGGGAAGACTGATTTTTTGTGCCATTCATCTTCATCACTATCACACGTGTAGTTTGTTCATTATTTTCTCCATACAATCATAATTTATACCAAGAGGAAAAAAAGAAGAGATTTACTACATGCTACTATAAGTGGACATTTAGTGTTTACACCATCTCCTTCTGTTAGAGACCACACACTTCATGCAAAAATTCACCAAATCCTGCAAAAAAAATATGAACAAGAAAACATCTTAGTTGAGTGGTGTTGATCACTAAGAGGGTAGATCAAATCACTTTTATTCACCCTTGGAGTATTCAACAAGCTAAATATACCAAGTCCACTAAACATCTCATTCTTCAAAAACTTCAGAATATGAACCAATGGGATCGGCTTCTAACCTTAACTCTGATGTTATCATCTACATCCTGCTTTTACCTCCTATGAAATACTACACAAAGGTATTGCTATCAGTTGGATTTTTATACAACCTCAACATATGACCATTCACCAGTAGTTTGAATCCCAAAGGATCTATGGTGGTGAGTTTTACATCTCCATTGGAAAATATTTTCTCACTCTCATATGGACCTAGCCACCTTGTCCTTATTTTTCCCATGTGGTATTTATACTTGGATTTGAATAAGAGATCCCAATCACCTTCTTAAAATTTCCTTTTTTTGATGAACCTATCATTTCATTTGATCCTTTTCTTCTATACTACCTTTGTATTACACACAACTTGTCTCCTCATCTCATCCAACTCATTGAGTTTTACAATTATCTTCTTTTGAGCTTTAGAAAAAAGTATGTCTGGTTCAAGTGAAATTCTTGGTGTCTTATGCTCAAATTCAATAGGGTGATTGATAATATTACCATAAAAAAGATCAAATGGTTTGAATCCTGATGTTGTCTTCCAAGCTGTGTTGAATGCCCAAAATTTATTTTGAAGTCTATCTGCCCAATGTCACCTGTGGAGTGCAATATTTTTTGTCAAGATGGATTCTATTTACTTGTTTGATACCTAAACTTGACCATTGTATTGGTGGGTGATAAGGTGTAGACTTTATATATCTGATTTCATATTCCTTAGCTAGATCATAAATAACTTCAGCAGTCAAGTGTGTACCTTGTTCTATAAACATTTATCTTAGTACTCCATACCTTGTGAATATGTGGTCATATAAGAATTTGGAAACTTTCTCACTCTTCTAATTTGGAAATGGTTTCACTTCTGTCCATTTAGTGAGGTAATATGTACACACCAAAATGTACTCTTTCTGCTGAGATTTAGGATCTATTGGACCAATGAAGTCCAAATCCTGTTTATCAAATGGTTGTAATACTATTTGAGCTTGCAATGAAATCTCATCTAACTTGGTATGCTTACCCATTATTTGGAATTTATCACACATTCTTTTATACTATGTTGCATCCTTATGTAGTGTAGGCCAATAATACCCTATTTTCAACACTTTTTGTTCTATTATTTTTATAGCAAAGTGTCTTCCACATTGTTCATTATGGTAGGATTTGAGGAAATCATAATTTTTTTCATCATTTATGCATCTTCTCATAACGTTATCCTACCCTACGTGAAATAGAAAAATAACTATCCAAGAAAAATTCACCCTCTTTTCAACAATGTATTTCTTTTTAGAATATAAATAGTGTGGAGGTGTCTTACTGGAGACTAAATAATTAGCTATATGAGCATACCATGGTGTTCTAGTTGAAATGGAAAATAGGTGCTCATTTGGGAAAGAGTCATCCACTACTTGTTATTCATTATTATTCTCAATTCTTGAAATAAAGTCAGCTACGACATCATTGTTACTAGACTTATCCACAATGGTGACATCAGAATCTTGCAAGAGTAACAACCATAGGATTATTTTGATGCTTACAAAAAGTTTTTTGATCAAATATTTAATTGTTGCAATATTAGTATGAATGAATACTAGATAACCTGTGATGTAGTTCATGAAATTATTGATAACATAAAAAATTATAAGAACTCTTTCTACATGACTGTATAGTTGAGTTTAGCGTGCTACGAGTTCTTACTGACATAGTACATTGTGTAGTTTAGAATTCCATATTTTTGTCCTAGAAAAATTCCAATGGAATGTTCTAAGGCATCCGTATGAATGTGAAATGACAAACTCTAATCTGGTCCTCTTAATACTTATTAGGTTCATTCTTCTTTATGGTTGTCTTATTGGCTTACATCTGTCTTTGATGTATATCTTTTGTGTATAGATCTTAGGGTGGATTCCATTCATGTTTAAATAATCCCATGCAAATTTTATCTTGTGTTTTTGTAGAAGAGAAATTAACAATTGTTTTTACTACATGTTCAAAGTTTTGTTCACATTAAGTGGCTTGTTTGGAGTAATTCTACTTTCTTAGAAAGATTAGTCATGGAGCATATACAGCTACTTACAGTATAAATAATGTGTAGGTATCTTACCTAAGACTAAATAATTAGCTATATCAACATACCATGGTGTTGTAGTTGAACTAGAAAATAGGTGATCATTTGGGAAAGACTCATCCACTACTTATTTTTCATTATTATTCTCCATTCTTGAAATAAATTCGGTTAAAATATTGTTGTTACCAGGCTTATCCACAATTGTGACATCAAAATATTGCAAGAGTAGCAACCATAGGATTATTTTACTGCTTAAAACTAGTTTTTTGATCAAATATTTAATTATTGCATGATCAATATGAATGAATACTAGATAACCTATGATGTAGTTCATGAACTTATTGATAGCATACAAAAATTCTAAGAACTCTTTCTCCATGACTGTATAGTTGAGTTCAGTATGCTACATGTTCTTACTGACATAGTAGATTGTGTAGTTTAGAATACCCTATTTTTTTCCTAGAACAAATCCAATGGAATGATTTAAGGCATCAGTATGAATGTGAAATGATAAACTCCAATATATTCCTCTTAACGTAGACACTGAATTCAATATTTTCTTCAAATTTTGGAACGCAATCTCACATTTCTCAATCCACTCAAAGGGATCATATTTTTCCAGTAAGACAAATAATGGTGATGTAATCTTATAGAAGTCCTATATAAATATTCTATAATATCCATCATGTCATAAGAATCTCATCACATATTTCTGCTTCTTTGGTGGTGATGGATTTATAATCACAGATATTTTCACTAGATCTACTTGAATTCTAGCAAATGATAGATAACGTCCTAACAATATTCCTTCAAAAATCATCATGTAGAATTTTTCATTGCTTCAGGACAAGTTATGCTCCTTTCATTTCTTAATAAATTTTTACAGATTCTTCATTTCTTCCTAAAAATTATTGCCATGTACTATAAAATCATCCATATATACCTCCACATAGTCATTGGTTAGATCTAAAAAAATGCTCAAAATTACTTGCTAAAATGTAGTAGCTGCATTGCGAAAACTAAAAACGAAGAATAGAATATGTAAATATTTCCCATGGTCATGTGAATGTGGTATTTTCTTGGTCCTCATTTGCAATATGATTTTTTTTGTAGCCACTATAGTCATCCAGAAAAAGAAAAATATTTCTTTCTAGCAAGATTTTCAAGTACCTGATTAATTAAAAGAAGTGGAAAATGATCCTTATTTGTTGTTGCATTCAACTCTTTATAGTCCAAGAAGATTCTCCATTTTCCATTCTTATCAGGTATAATGACAAGGGATGACACCCATTCACTATCTAAAATTATATATATGAATCAAATGTCAAATAATTTTTTTAATTCTTTCACTATATCACTCAGTGTTAAGTTCATTCTTATTTGTGGCTATCTTATTAGCTTGAATTTCCTTTAATGTATATCTTATGTGTACAGAGCTTAGGATGGATTCCATCCATGTATCAATAATCTCATGCAAATTTTGTCTTGTTTTTCTATAGAAGATAAATTAAAAAAAAAATTTGCTACATGCTTAGATTTTTGTTCACATTAAGTGACTTTCCCAGAGCAATTTCCACTTGCTTAGAGAGATTAGTCATGGAGCATATGCTGCTACTTACAGAATACAATATACAATCATATGGAAGATGTTGGTGAAGGATGTAATTTTAACATGTAACATTCATAGTGTTTTGATATGGTATGATTTGATTCTCAAGACAACTCATACACCATAATTTTCCATCTACTTTTTCATTCCTCCCATAATTATTTTGCAGGACATTAGAAAGAACAAAATCCTCTTCTTTTCCTTAAATTTTTCATGACTTCTCGAGCATCATGAGCTTCTTAACTGAGGTTTGGTCTTCTTCATTGAATAATTGTGCAAGGGGTAAAGCATGATATTTTTGGAACCACTTCTATTAGAGATAATCATATTACCATATTTGCATCCTATGAATGTGTCACAAGTTTCCATCCATGGTCTTCCCATGATGATAGGATATCCTCCCAAGCTTTCTTTTACATATAGGATAATAAAATCAACAAGGTAATCCAAAGAGTCTACCACTACTACTACGTCCTCAAGGACTCCTTCAGGCTTAATTTTTAATTTGTCCACAAGTTGTAAGACTATCATTATTGGTCTTAGTCCCTCTAACTTTAAGTCATACATAATTTTTTTTTCATTACATTTATTTCTTCCCCCAAGTTAATCAGATTCTTATTGATCAGTGTCTTACTGATTATGAAATTTACTAAAGAACTTCTTGGATTTATTTATTTGAGAAGAATTGATTTCCCAAGAATAATATCAGCTAGTTTTGCAATGACCTGTACAGTAGTTGGATGTTTCCTCTTCCTTCTTGGTTTCTTTATGCATATGCATTTAACCAATTTATTGTATATTTGCACATCCTTAATAGCCTGAATCAATGGAATTATGACACAAAATGTCTTTTAGATGGTTGAAAAAATCAAAATAAAATTATGATTTTAGGTCAATATTCTTTTCTTGTAACCTTCTAGGAAATAATGGCTAATTACCCTATGTTTATTGTTGGAACTTTACTTAGGTTGTTGTAGATCACCATACAACGTCTTCTGGATTTTTTCAGAATGGTATCAAACAACTAAATTTCTTTAGTAATATCAGTAATAGTGAGTCTAGATGGTGGAGGAAGTGCTCTTCCTAAGAAAATATGGATATTGTTGACATCAACGAAATAAGTAGGGTATTGAGCTGGTTCAGTGGAATAGGTTGGGTGAGAAACTTTATTATTAGGGTTAGACAATGTCTCAGCTAGTAGTTGGGTAGATTTTAGTTGATAACCTACTTGGGGGCTTAGCATTAGAGGTTTTTGTTGTGGATAAGAGGCTTACTGATAAGATTTTTGTTAATTTGGAGGTGGGTTATTCCATTGTTGTCCTCCTCTCCAAGGATGCTACTATGATTGAAGAGGTTATTGCCATTGTTTTTTTTGGTTGGCCTTGTAATTGTGGTTTCCACTATTTTTTATATTGGTTAGGTTATAGGGACAAACCTTGAGGGTTAGCCCAAGGTGGGGGATGAATATATTAATTATTAGACCAATTTTTAAATGAATACATAGGGTCTTATGTCATACCTCTTTTCCTCCGGGGCCATGGTTTTCTATGAGAAACATAGAAAAATATCTCATCCTTTGTCTCCAACATCTTGAACTTAGGTGAAGACTCCATTTATAGAGCAACGCTATCCAATTCTCTACATCTATAGTCATATTTCTTCCTTCTACATACATGGCAGTACTTTGTGAGTGTTGTTTCTACATCTTCCTTTTTCTTTTTGGCATGTAGAGCATCTAATTTAATATCCATGTCATTGAGAATATTTTGCGTCATATTTTTAGACATTATGAAAATATATGACTTGTATATGTCCCTAATTATTTTGGTATCTGATCCACCTCATTATCTTACACTTCTTACCCTTTTTATAGTAGGTCTTCTGTAATTTTTGAAGGCTTCATTGATTTCTACAAAATTAGCTTTTGAAATGTATCATGATCCTATCAGATCTAAAACATCTATGTCCTTCTCACTGTGTCCCTTCAAAAATATTAATGTGAGATATTTAGGTGGTATTCTTGTGTGCCTTGACTTCTAAAAGTAGAACAAGAACCTTTTGGAATATTCTTCCAATGTTTCATCCTTATTTTATATGATTCTATAGATTTCATCACCTCATCTATTGTTTGGTCTACAATAATCCTTGTACTTATCAAGGAATTTATCCTTCATTTTTTCTTGTGTGGTTACATCATTTCTTCCTAATCCCATGAACCATCTTAAGGTTACATCCTTTAGTGTAGTAGGAAATAGTTTCGATTTATGTGATTCGGTAGTATAATCATAAATTCTGCACAGAATCTAAAACTCAAACAAAAAGGTGTATGGATCCTCTATCATTGATCCTTGAAAATTGGACAAGGCTGAGGGATAAATATTATTTATAGAAACACTTGCATTATGTTTAGAAATGGGAAACTTGAAGGTGGTTTCCCCATTTAAATTTTTTTGATCTACTTCTTTTGCCACCTCTGGCTGCTCAGGAGTAGCTTCAAAACTATCACTTGGGAGATTATGTTCTAATAGTAAGCCTTGTGCATATTAAAGGATGTCTTCTTTAGAATCCTAAGAGGTATATGAAGATATATTTTCTGCTTCTAGATTAGGTAAAAAAATCTACCATGGACATCCCTTGGATAGTGAATGCATCAAATAACTCAACTCATTCAACAAAAATTAGTGGGGGGATTGAATGGAAGTAAATTTCCTAAAACCTAACATCCCTAAGAAATGAAAAACCTCTACAAAAACCTTCTAACTTGGAAGTATCCTCAGTAATGACACCAAAAATGGTGGTGAAAAATAATTTGTAGCAATTAATAAATTGTTCATTAATTTACAATCATTAATTTATCATAGCTAGGGACCTAAACTTTCAATATTACCAGTGTTGTATGCACAATTACAAATGTTTTAGAGGTATAAAGGTAATTTTTTTCATTATAATTAAGAAATATTTTTTTGGAAATGAACTATATTATGAATAAAAGTAAATACTATGACTAATGAAAAATCATGTAAAAACAGAGCATAGATAAATAAATGAACTAGTGCTAATCTAATAATGCAATGAATTAAAGAAAAAAACAAAAAGAGAGGGTTAGAAAACCATAAGTGGGCCCTTCCCTAGGTGTTAATACCTCCCAAGGCTCGTGTATATAAAATTTTAATAGAACTTATATTCTTATTTCATCAAGATGAAGATTACAAGTGAAATATAACAAAATCTCTATCTATGGATCTATCTATGTATCTCCTCTCCTTATATCACTATAATATTAATCTTTCCTTTTTTATATATTCCATTACAACAAAGGTGTGAAGAGATAGAGTCCTACTAGTAGTTCTAGTTTTATGAAGTGAAAGATCTTAACCAAACAACCCAAAAACTTACATGCATACAAAAAAAACTATTCAATAGGTGTTCTCACATAATAACATAACTAACCAATCAGTTAGTCAACTATTTATTCAATAGATGGTCTCACATAATCACATAACTAACCAATCAGTTAGTCAACTATTTAAGTTATGATTTAATCTAATTAGTTATTTGTTGAGTTGTTACACATAATTAGGTGATGGTGTTGAGTCTTATTTTTTGTTCTCATAAAAACTTCTTTTATTAACATGTGCAAGCTTAGGTGTAGTGTCCATGTCATACAAGCTCCTTAGAATCACAAATTTATGTATGTGCATGACCTCCTTTGGCTACAGATTCATTTCTATAGACAGGTCCCTTTGGCTATATGTCAGTTGCTATAGATGACCTCTTCACTGTGAATGATTTCCTTTGTTACATGTTAGTTGTTGCATATAAAAAATTATTTACAAAAAAGTATTACATTTATACAAATCATCATTTAACATCATTTTGGAATCAAAAGAATAAATGCATACTCATAATGCACAAAATAAGGTAATCTTTTATAATAATTATACTCAGTAATATATATGCCATAAGTTTAAGTTATAATGGAAATGTTCAGTAGTATCACCAAGAAATACAATCTCAAGGGTAAAATTGGCTAAACAGAATGTAGTAGATGAGGTGTTTAAAAAGGAAATAAAAGTACTCATCAGTTAGGATCACTAACAATCTATAATTTTCAGGGAAAATAAATTGGAAGTGGTTTTAACCACATCCAAATTAAGATTTCATGGGTGGGGATGCAACGTGGAGAGGTTAGGAGTTTTAATAGGATAGGGGTAGGGATAAAATTTGGTTTATAGTGGTTGGTAAATTGTTAAGAGGTTGAGGTAGGATTACGATGAGTAAAAGACTGATTTTAAGGGGTTATGGTAGTGACTTAAGTTGTGATTAGAATAATATATTTCAATGATTTAATTGTGTTTATACATGGTATAGATGGGTTACCTAAGGTGATGAAAACCTAATGTCTACATTTTTTTCTTTTTGTCAAGTGGTTTGTGATGGAAAAACCAATGGACAAAAACAAGGGAGATAATTTAATTTATTCTTGGATGGGTGGCCCCCCCTCAAATTGGGGATGATTTTGATGAAGTACAATAATCATTAGTTTGAAAAGTTGTTTAGATAATATTGGTGTGTTTCAATTCAAGATGCCCCAAGACTAGGCATGAAAACAAGATGGCTATAAATTTGGACATATGCTACTATGGAGTAAAATGATAGGGGAACTATTAGGTTCACAACGTATATATGTATGAATCCTAGGAAGAATTCATGGGAAATGATATCGATTGGGTATGCTATCCACATTATGTTTTGATAAATATTGTTACCACAAAGGTGTGTTTCTAAATTTAGGAATTCAAGTGCTAGGGGAACCAAGGGGTTTGTGTCCTATAGACATATGATGATAGGATTTCCATATCCAAGATGAATTTTTATACTAAGGGCAATCTTGATTATAGATTGATGGATAAATTATGAAAAAATGATAATTGGATAATGTTAGAAGGCCATTTTAGGATGGTATTGATAAAGGAAGTATATCACTGATGATTATTAGGATCACTGATGATATGAATGAATTTTTGGTGATCACATAAATTGCTAGTGATTAGGAGGGCATGAAAAATTTTGATATATAAGGCATATAAGAGGTTCATTTGAACCAATGTGATTTTCTAATAATGATATTATTAAAAAAAATTATGTGTAATTTTGAGTTTGATTTGAGACAAATGGATGAGAATGAAGCTAGATAGAGAAATAGAGACACACACATGATGAGGTATGTGGTTTACTTGAATTTGGTATTTTTTGTATATTATTATTAGTACTATTGGATCTAGTCTATGGGATTGTCAGTGATTTCATATAAAATCACCGGTGATCCATAGGATCAACAATGATTGGTAGTGATAACCAACAATTTTCTTTGATTTTTGATGGATGAGTAGTAAATAAATGTCATAGTTGATTAAGTTATTTTGATTGGTTGTTATATATGATATTTGTTTTTATTTTCATGGATGTAAGATAGATATCAATATACTACACATGACAAGGCTACAAAGATTCTAGATGAGGTGCATGAGCAATTATCAGATGTGGAGTGGGGTCATTTAGAGGTATTAGGGTTAAGTGGGATGCGTTAGTATTGAAGTATCCATAGAGACACATGACACTATTTTTTTTTGTTTGAGACATGAGAACCTGTTACATGTAATTTCTAGTTGCCAATAGGGGAGATCACTCTGAATTTTGAGGATGTGCACCAAATTCTATGTTTACAACCATAGGGTGAGTATATTTATACTATTTATGAGGCCAATCAGGAAATTGAGATGTAGTTTTTGTATGGGGATGATGGTTTGGAGGTTTTATATTATGCTTGAAGGTTTTCATATGGATCCTATATCATCATGATGAGGAGGGTCGAGCTCTGGTGATGATGATGTTGTGTGTTAGTTATTATTCCTTACTGGATTAAGCTGAATTATGATTCTTATGGATGTTGATAGGTGTGGTAGGAGATATCCTAGAGTTTAGGAAAATGTTTGCTTGTGGTCCTACTCTGTTGGCACAAGAACATGTAGAGAATTTTGGTCCTAGAGGACCAAACAAAGATTAGGTGTAGATGTATTATTTTTATTGGAGTGATGGGCTTATGAGCATATTATAGTGGATCAAAAGAGAGGATTTCCATGGATGAGGTGGGTGGAATTAGATTACCAAGTAGGTTTATGAGATGGAGATTCGATCATCGGGTGACAGGAACCATTAGAGATGAGGATTACTACAGGAAGTTCTTTGATGGCTTATAGGTAGGTGGTATGATTTTGAGGTCATATTCATGTTTCTTAGTATGTCTTGATATAATGAGAGAGTTGGTGGCTATGCAATAGGATAAGTGGGTATAGGGGTGGAGGGATGGTGAGTGTGAGTTGGTATGATTTTTTTGTGTTAGACAGGGATTTGGTTTAGTGTAGGATGTACTAGAGGTAAGAGTGGCTTACTAGAGACATGAAACCAAGATAGATGTGACACTTCCAGTTGTTATCAAGGTAGTGGATATAGAGTATGAGGAGGGATTTGGTATAGTTGTAGATTACTAGGGTGTGGAGACAAGATGCAATGATGTAGTGGTGATAGTGGCCTATGTTATATGGTGGTAGGGGTAGCTAGGTGGTTTTGATAGACGAGTGTGATCTCATGTAGTGGCTACACCTCTGGAGGGTGGTGGTGGTGATGAGGGAGGAGATGAGGAGGATAGGGTTGCTAATTTAGAGGCTACCATAGTAGTTAAGAGAGATGGATTACGTGACCATATTTCCATTGTACATGTAGAGCTTACTCAAGATATAACTAACCATTACAGATATTGATAGGAACGAGAGGTCCTATGAAAGGCCCGCCAAAAAATTAGTAATGTTTTCTCATGAGTTGAGCTATAGGTGGAGAGATCTTAGGCTAATGGTCAGATGGGGCCACATGGTATTATGATTTTGGCTAACTACTAGTAATTATGTGAGTATCTTAGCTATTATGAGGAGATAGTATAATAAATGCTACTCGATGAGCCTCACTACATGATGTATTAGGTGTAGAGGAAATAGGTACTGAAAGGGAGAATTGTAAGTGTTAGTTAGGTATTGAGAGATCCATACATAACACTTGATAGAGGTACTAGTGGTGAGGAAGGGAACAATGCCCAAGGGAGCATCCAACTAACGAATGTTCAACTTACTCAGTAGATATGATGTTTTTGATGCATGAGGCTCTCTTGAAGCCTATACTGATTTATATTTTTGATATACAGAATGTTTAAGACTCATGATGATGTATTTTTCATATATCCATATATATATATATATATATATACATATATGATTATGGTTTTGAATTAAGTGTTGTAGATTAATTTTGATGTTTGGTGTTTATAATGTGATGTTGGCATAGTTTTTATGTGATAATTAGATGTGATGTTGATATGATGTTTAGATATATAGATGTTGATTTTGATATATGACATTTTTGTTTTGAGATAAGTTTAGATATATTTGATGTGTTGTGACTAGTATGGATGTTAATTTGATATGTGATATGTTAATTTTGATGCTGATATGATGTGACTTCCAATATAATTGTGTTGATATATGTATTCCAAAGTGTAATTTAATCATGTTTGGGAAGAAACTGTGATTTTTTTCCTTTTTGACTAGATTTTATGCATATATGACATGATGGTAAAATTTATAATGATGAAAAAGCACTTTACAACCTTGTACAAAAAATTAACACATAACTAACAATAAGTAGTTACATATAGGACCTTAGATATAGATGAAAGCTAGTTTGTATACTTTCCTAAAACATGGGAAGAGTTGACATATGCAGTTTTTTTGGGAGAGTAGGTTCTCCTTTTGATGGATTTATAGGCTCATGCCCCAACTATATTTTATTGATGCAAACTGATCAATGTGGGAAGTTTTCTTCAATGGGAAAGTTGATCGATGTGGGAAGCTTTCCTAGGATGATTTACAATTTTTTTAAGGTTGATCAATGTGGGAATATTTTCTATAATGATATGGGTAGCCATCCTTTGAGGGAGTGTTCTACAATTTTAATTTTAGGATTTTTTATTTTTAATAATTTTCCTTTGATGGAAGAGTCTATATTTTATAGAGAGTTTTCCTTCGAGGGATTAATCTGCATTTTGAAAACATGGTTAATAGTTTTCCTTTGAGGGATTAGTCTATATTTGACTTGACATTGTGCATCCATATGTATATTTTGATTTTGAAGGTTTAGGGTAGGCTTAGTAGACCACATAAGGAGGTGAAAGATGTGTATAAAAACTACACATGTGTACCCCATAACATGATTTTAGTTAGTAGAAAAAAGGTAGATGGATGTAATAATCATGGGGTTCCTTATGACGAGGAACTTTTCCATGTGAAATATGTGATGAAAAAATCTGTGGTGTTCATATTTAAGGTCTTAGTTATAATAGTGACCCTATACCACATGCTTCCAAATCATTATAGTGGTAAATGAAAGGATAATGGTGAAATGAGATTCTTGATGTGACTAATGTCATGACGATAGATTTTTTAACAATAGAAAGGACATAATTACAAGGTATTCAAAGGTTCCATTTCAGGTTTACCATCAAAGGCTAAGTAATAGGCTCCTGAACCATACTTTTGAGTGATGACATATGGACTGATCCAGTTAGGGGAAAAATTTCCATGTTTACTCCTTTCAAGATTAGTGGCATTTTGATTTTCTTTTAGGACAAGATGCCCAATGTCAAAATCACATTCTTTGAAATGTTTGTTATATGATCATTTGACGCATTCTTGATAAACATGATGATTTTTGAGAGCTATTAGGTGATGTTCATCTAACAAATCAAGTTCTGCTAGATGTTCTTGATGATAATCCTCATTAAAGATAAAATTTATGAGGGATACGTAGAGAGATTATATTTGGAATTCAAGGGATATGACATCCTTATAGCCATTTAATAAAGAAAATGGAATAGCACCTGTATGATTACAGATGCTAGTTTGATAAGCCCGAAGAGTAAAATATATTTGGAGATGTAAATTCCTTCTTGTTTAGTTGAAATTTTTCATGAGTTGTTACGTGTCTTGCTAGAGAATTCTAATTGTCCATTTTCTTGTAAATAATAAGAAGACAAAAAGTATTAGTTTGATTTTAAAAGTTTTTTATAATTTATTAACTTTATTGTTCTTGAAATATTTTCCATTATCAATGATTAGTTTGTGAGGGATACCAAATCAACATATGATATGTTGATAAATGAAGTTGATAATTTTGTGTGTTTTAGTAGAGACTAGGGGAATAACCTCTACCCATTTGGTGAAATAATCATTAGCTATGATGATAAATTGATTTTCTTTTGATGAACAAGCATTTTGATTATGCTAATATGTAAAATAATAGCCTAATCTAATGCAACTTTGCAGCAAATAAAAAAATAGTAAAATATTAAAATAATATGTAAGCAATGTAAGCTAGAAAAAATGAAACCCTAAGATGCAAAGAGGGTTAGAAGGTACTTAGATGACTCATAGAGGTTGTTGGACTATGTCGGAGTGGAGACCAGTTGAACAGAGATGGAAGGCCATCACACAAAATCCTTGAAACTTGTAGATCTGATAGATTTAGCTAGACTTGGGTGCCTAGAGAAGGATAGTGGCACCCATGGCCAACTTGGTCTAGATTCTGGGCACCCTGGTCTATATAAATGCTCAAGAAACCTCCTCTTAGGTTTTTCACTTGTTTCCCTTTGTTTCGGTGTATGTCGCTAAACCTCGCAAAATGTTTTTATAAATCCAAAATGAATGAATCACATGTAAAACCCTAAACAAAGCATCAAACCCTAAATAATAAAGATGCAAATGAAGGGGTCAGACTATCCTTAGCTACCAAAATGATGGATATATCATTGAACTTTTCACTACATCTTAGAACCAATGTAGTTCTCTATGTGTGTGGAATTTTGCCTTAGGTTGCTCTTGTGCTAGTCACACATGAAGTAACAAGTAAGTAATTAGATGTAGAATGTAAATAATGTGTGCATGGAAAAAATAGATTCCCCTCTTATGAAGTTTGATGCAGATGAACTAATCTTTTGTTCCTTGTGATGGAGCTATATGGATGTAAATGAAGCTATAGATTCCATTAATGGATGAAACATTAGGTGGAGATAGTAGATGATTAGTGTTTGATCCTTTATTATGATCACATAACTTTATATTTATATGATTCCCTTGCTTGAATTTCATAATTAACCCTAAAAGGCTGAATAATAAAAAGATAAGATGCTCAAACAACTATAAAGAACCCATAAAGTGTGACCAAAGTACAAAGAGGACAAGGGTTCCTAGAGGGGATAAGGATGCCTGATGCTGACATCCTAGCTGGACGTTGGTGTCTAGAGTGAGAAATGCCAAAAGGTGAAAAGATGTAATGAGAAATTATAAGTGCAAGACTAAAAGATGAAGCATTAAGTAAATAAATGTGGAAAAAGACATGGATTAATTAATACGTTTATTACTTAGGAATCATGCAAATAGTAGTATGTGATTGATACTAGATAATTACCCAAAGTATGTGATTTTGTGTCTACATTTTCCCCCACTTCATTTTGGTGAGAAAACATCTTGGTAACATAAAGTAGCTATAGATGTGCACTTGATATCCATGTAGATTGTTGTACTAAGTGTTTCGATGGACTAAACCAAGTGTGGAGTGATAACAAGATCGAGTGAGGAGACTAAAGATGAAAAAGTGTAAAATGTGATGAAAATGAACCTAGGGTGGAAACACATGTGTATATGCCAATGTGTGTGTGCTACTTATGTTGACTGATTTCTTCCCATATGGAAGGACCTGCAAAAGAGAAGATGAAGTAGTCAAATATGTGTGTATATGTAAAAGTGTGTAAATAAAGTATGTAAAAATGTTCAAAATGTGAAAAAGGAATATTTGCACCTGATCCGTGAAGAGGAAAGGTTGTAGAAAGGATTATGTTGATGAAGTATGAGTTTTTTGGGTGATATCACAACAATGAATGAACAAATATAGGGATGAAAGCATGATTTGTCCTTCAACCTTTAACGACTTCCTGAAACTGTAGAGATCTCTGTATTCTTTGGTTTTTTGGGTGATTTGAAGCCATGACATAAGTAGTGTAGAGGAAGGTCTGCTTTTATCTTCTAACCTTTAACTACTCCTCGAAATAAAACACTACTGAATATGATGTGTACTAAATAATGTGCTAAGGAAAACCGGCCATGTGAAATATTATGTGTATGAGTTATGTAGATTGTGCTTAACCTAATCACTATGTAACTTCCCCTGCTTAAAAGCACTCCATGAAGAAAATCACTATACTAAGGACCCAAGTCTGATTCTGAGCCCTAAATTGTGTTATACCAGTACTATGTTGTAATGTGTACTATGTGTAAATTATTGTATGGGGTGACTGATTCACCCAAATGATTTCCCCCTCTTTAGGGGTGCATGCAACATCGCTGACAAGAGAATGCAGCCCAAAAGAGAACCAACTGCTAAAACTATGCCTTAGAGGGAGTAAGGGGGTATGTTTGGTATAAACCAAGGCACATGCAAACAAGTGGCTAAAAAACAAGAGTTAGTATGAACAAGCATGCATGTATAATACAAAGTGTAAACTAGGAAGACAATATGTAAGAAAATATTATAAACACTTGTTGTCCACTCAAAATTCCCTGCTCTGATAAAAGTAAAATTTCAAAATTTTTAGTTATGAGTGTTTTCTCTAAAGTGCCTAAGTCGTGAAAATTGAGAAAATCTGTGTTTCGGGTCATTTTGTATGTATTTCGGGCCTGTCGGACATTTTTGTCCCGCCTGTCCCAAGTACGAAAGTGCATTCTGTTCCCCGATCGGCTGAAATCCCCGAAGTTGTTCCATTTTCGGGCCCGTCGGAACTTTTTATCCCAAGTGTCCCAAAAATTTTGTGCGAGATGTTCCAATTTCGGCCGAACCACCCGAACCACGTACTTCGCACTTTCTTGTCCCAAATGTCCCAATTTCAAAAGTGCGCTCTGTTCCAATTTCGCCCGAACCGGCCGAACTGCGTACTCCGAAACTTTTTGTCCCAAATGTCCCAAGTTCAAACAGGCCTTCTATTCCATTTTCGGCCGATTCGCCCGAACCGCGTCCTTCGGAACTTATTGTCCCGAATGTCCCAAAGTTAAAAAGTACACGCTGTCCCATTTTTGGCCGAAAATCCCGAGTCGCGTACTTCAGAGCTCTTTGTTCCCAAATCAAAAAATGCAAACTGTTCCATTTTTGGCCGGTTCACCCGAACCGCGTCCCTTCGCACATTTTCATCCCAAATGTCCCAAAATGCATTTGTGCGTCTTCTCCTTGTTTCGTCTGAAACGGCCGAGCCTCGTGTTTCACGCATTCGCGTCTCACATATCCCAAGTGAACATAATGTAATTCATACTTAGTTTTTCCCGCTCAACCCGAATGTGCTAAATTTGAATTTAAGTTGCGAAGATCAAATTTCAAGGGACAGCTGGCAGAAGGACGAAGCTTTCAAGACGCCGTTTACATCAGTTTTCAAAGATATCCATTTTCATCTTCAAGATGAAACGTCTGGTGTGTCCCTCGTGGCAAAGACATAGCTGAGACGTTAAAGAAATTCAAGAAGCGGTTTCTGAAGACGGTGGGTCCTTCTTAGTGACTGTCCACCTGTCTCCTTCTTCATTCTTTTCTCTTCTTCCTATTCCTTTCGTATTCCATGTAATTAGTTAAGAAATTGCGTTTGGCATTCCTTAACTATTCTCTAGTTAAAATAAATGGTTACGAAGAGTAACTGAATTGTAAGCTATATAATGGTATTTTCCACGCCATTCCAAAGGAGGAAGAACTTGGCTTATTTTCTGAAAGTGTAAATAGATCATAGAGAAATCAATACATAAGGGCTTTCTATTCTTTGTCTATCTGATCTCCGTTATCTCCGAGCTTTCATTTATTTTCTTTGTGAAGATCATTTGTCTCCAGTTTGTTAGTCTTGCCGTTTGGTGATCTTGTATAACCAAGAAGGAACTTTGTGTCCTTGATTGATAAATCTGTGTTACGTTAAGAAACTTTGTGTTCTGGCAGATGTTATTTACACCCAAGAAGACAATGTATACCATGAAAAGCATATTGAAAACATGGGACACCACTCACAGTGTGGAAACATAATCAAGTCTGACTAAGCTAAAGACATACTATTGTGCACAAAAGACAAAGGACAAATCTTGCAAATAATGACATACAATGTCAAACAAGTACAAACAATGTAACAGATAAATATGGAAACAAGTAGTACTACATAACAAATGTTGCACATGAAGCACCCTTTAACATTTTATAAAGATAATGAGTATGTTAAATCATTTATAATTTGATAAAGTAGTGTGTTATGAAGAAAATGAAACAATAAAACCTGTAGTGTAAGAAAGTGGATGCCCCTAGAAGCCGCTATGGGACTAAGACTAAGTACTATGCCAAGCATACATGTTGTGTGTAATGGACCTGTATAATCTATGATCACATCTAAAATACAAGTGAATGTACATGTTTGTATGATAAAGAGAATGAAATACAAGATATCTATCTAGCATGTGTAATAAAGTGAACATGCACAAGTAATAGTAAGAAAGAGTAAATGCAACCAAGATATGTAGTATGTTGTGGACGGTACAAAATGGAATACCATGTGAATTATAGAAGTAGCATGCCCCCTAAGTGGATGGAATTGTATACAGTGATTTTCATTAATTTATTATCGCTCAGTAATGAATAATGAACCATAAATGAGAGTACATCATTGGGAAATGGTTTAATGAGATGTTGTGTGTAGCGTGATGTGATGAATGCGTAGTGCTGATATGTGACCTAGAGATGAGGTTTGAGATTGTGTGATTATTTATCCTAAATCGCATATCACTACAACATGCTAGAAGAAGTGATGATGTATCCTACAATGTATATCACCAATGTAGGAATGTCACGTGATAGAAATATTGAGTGGTTGGATGTATGAGTTTGATGAGGTCCATTTGATTTATATACCCTCAATAGTCCATTATGGACTGTGAGACTAGAGTGCATCATCAGGTAATGAGTGTAGTGTGGAAAAGTAGATGTGGAAAAATGCGTAGTATGTGTAATAGATGTGGTGATGAGAAATCATCATGTGATGTGTAATATAGGATGTACGGTATGTAAGATGTTTGAAGATGAGCAATTTGTAGTGTCTATTGTGTAGTGTGTGAGGTTCATGTGTATAGGATGCCCTCAAATGGCAAGCGTGAACCGAAGCACAAGAATGCTTCATCGGGTGATTCCAATGCTATCTTGTGTGTGGTATAAGATACGTGTTATCAATTATGGGGGTGGAATACACATGATGCCCCCCAAGTGTGTAGTGGTGAGTGAACTATTTGATGAAAATAAAGGATAAAGGTCCTCTACTTGATGATTGTGGTGAAGAAAACACGTGATCATGTGCTAGGAGTGGTGGTATATCATAAAAAATTTAGATAGGTGAGTGAATCCTATGTGTATGCAATGGATGAGTATAATATGTATACCGCAGTGTAAATAAATGTGTAGGGGATGGAGACCTATGTGCAGTAGAATGTGGTGGTAGAATCCTATGAGGAATAAAATGTGGTGGTGATTTTTGGTGAGTGGTAGTAACTATCTACAAGAATGGTCATATGTTTATTTGTTGGTTTGGTTGTATCCAAGTAGGTGAACTAGGATCAGATGGTGCTTTAGGTTATATGGGTCATGGCATACTAGATGAAGAAAATGATACATGAGTCATTGCGAGAGGTGATTGTGACCATAGAATAGATGGAGGCACACCGTCGATAAAAATGAATTGATTATTATTAATGAATTTTAGATGCAAATGATTTATGGAGATGATTGATTTAGACTTACGGATCCAATTTAGACCCAGGAACATGTCACAGTCGTCGACTGAATGACCCATAAGAAAGGTTACAAGCATAGAAAGAGGACCTATAGTAACGTGAAGGTTGATAAATCCATATGAATTGTTCATCAAATATGAAATTTGTGATAGTGGATAGCCAATATAGATGATAAGTGGAATATAACATGCAATGATGGGCTAAGATGGGTCAAGCTTAGTATTATTGATATAGATAAATTGGATAGAGAAAATAATATGTAAGTGATTAGAAGATAATATGGCATGATAATCGGATCAGAGAAAGAGATGATTGGTGAAAAAATATCAGTGTTAGCAACTAGGAAATCAAGAGCCTCAGATGCAGAAGGAGGCACTGTGTAATATACATAATTAGCTAAGGATTTGGCTATTTTTGTGTCATGCATCAATAGAGGATTGCTAAAGATTTTGAGCTTATGATTTTCATTGATAGGTGCAGAAACCTTAAGTTCTAGACATTCAATTTTATGATTTTCAATTAGGTCGCGAATAAGAATACAAAGCTTGAAACAACAATATTTGGAGTGCCCTACGCACTGATGATAGTCGTAATGATATTTTTCATTGTAATTATGCCCTTTTGGTCGAGATGGATCTAATCTGAGTGGAGGAATTGTGATGAGGTTACTATTGACAAGTTTTTATAGTAGAATATGTGGGGGGATAGTGAAATTATTGAATGTGTGTTGACGCATTTGTGGTTAAAGGTATTTGGTGGTCGATACCACATTAAATATAATTTTTATGTCAGTTTCTTTGGTCATTGAAGGTTTGAATGTTGACTTTCTTTGAAAAAATGTAGAAGATGATGTTTTTTCCTAATATTTAAGTTTCTTGATGGATAAAAGCTTGGTTTCATGAAGCTTAAGAGTAGTAAATAGGTTATTGAATGAGGGATATGTCTAAAAAATAACACTCTCTTGAAGAGGTGATAATAGACTCTAAATGAATAAGTCTTGAAGCTTAGAGTCTGCAAGCATATTGGAAATCTTAGCTAAGTTTTTTTGGTATTGTAAGACATAGCCCGCTAAGTTCTCGTTAGATCCATGCTTATGTTGTGAAAGTTAGGTATATGAGATTTTAGATCTGATATTGATAGAGAAATGAGTGAGAAAAGCATCATCCAGATGCATTAAAGACGTTATCGATTAGATAAGAGGCTCATAGAACAAATGCATTACATACTCTTGGAGATTATAATTAAAAATATTTGTTATGATTATGTGATCGTCCGCATAATCAAAACATGCTACGTGAAAAATATTTGTTTAGGAGAGTTGAAAAATTTTGGTAGTGGATACATGGAAAGGACAAGTGTAAAAGGAGTATGAAAAAGTGAAGTGGATTCAAGAGATGGAGATATATGAGGATTGGATAGTTTTAGCTGATGAATTTGTGTCTGCAGGTCTTGATATAAAGAAATTAAATTAGGAGTATTCAAAGAGGAATCAAGTTGTGCATTGAGATTATTAGGTGAAGTAATAGGAGTGGTAGTCATAGGAATGGATACTTGAGAAAGAGGTTGAGTAGAGGCCATGAGAGCCAAAGAGTTAGAAATAAGTGGAGTTGTGGCAACATCATGCGTATTTTTAATAATGATCAAAAGATGTAGAATATGTGGAAGATGGGTGTGATTATTATGCAAAGCTTGTAAACAATAAGTAAGTTTGTTCAATTGGTATTGATCAACATTACTGTCCTCTTTGTAATATTTCTCACTATTATATTCTTTTATTTCATGAACAAGAACATTGTGTGAGTTAGAAAAGGGAATTTCATTTGCAACCATTGATGTAAAGACCTCAACCATAGATTTAGAAACCCTAAAGGAAAATAGAGGATGCTCAAGATGCTCAAGAGATCCAAATTGAACAATATGAGTGATGGGATTCAAAATAAAACCCTAGAAAGAAGGTGTATTTGAATGTGGGGTTCACCAAAATGATTATTCTAAAATGTAAAATAAAATCCCAATCTAATTCAAGTTTGTAGTAAATAAAATAATGCTAAAATATTGAAATAATACCCAAACAAACTAATCTAGAAAGTATGAAACCCTAATGTAAAAAGAGGGTTAAAATTACCTTAGATGATTCAAAAAGGTTGTTAGACTATGCGGAAGTGGAGAATAGCTAAGCAGAGATGGAGGAATATCGCAAATAATCCCTAAAACATGCAAATTTGGAAGATTTGGCTAGACTGGGGTGCCTTGAGAATGATATGGGTTCATGTAAATGCCATGTTCTCGATTATGGGTGCCATGGTACGTGTAGATACGTGGAAAACCTCTTCTAAGGTGTCATAATAGGTTCACACTTATTCACCTTTTTTCATGTGCATGTTGTTGAACTCCACCGAATGTCGCTGTAAATATGGAATGAATAAATAAACTAAAAAACCCCAAACAAATCATCAAACCCTAAAAAATAAAGATGAAAATGAATGGGTCATACTATCTTCAGTTGTCAATATGATGAAACTATCACTGAGCACTGGATTACATATCAAATCAAATGTATTTTTATGTGTTTGAGTGTGTGTGTTTGTGTGTGGAATTATGTCCTAGGTTTCTCTTGTGTTAGTCGCATGTGAAGAAGCGAGTAAGTAACTAGATGTAGAATGAAAATAATGTGTGCATAGAAATAATAGACTCCCCTCTTATGAAGTGTGATTCATATGAACCAACCTTTTGTACCTTACGATGGAGCTATAGAGCCTTTGATGGATGTACCCTTAGGTGGAGAAAGTAAATGCTAGTTCTTGGTCACTTATTATGATCACAAATTTATATTTATATGATTCCTTTGCCTAAAATTTGTATTTAACCCCGAAAAGGTTGAATACCAAAAAGATAAGATGCTCAAACAACTAAAAAAGACCTAGAAAGTGTCGCTAAAGTAAAAATATGACAAGGTAACCCAGAGGGGATGGGGGTGCCTGGCGCTGACATCCTAGTTGGGCACTCATGTCGAGAATGAAAAATGACGAAAGGTGAAAATATAGACTGTGTAAGTACAAGTGCAAGACTAAAAGTAGAAGCATAAAGTAAATAAATTTTCTAAAATACATGAGTTAATTAGTAGTTTTCTTACTTAGGAATCATGTAAATAGTAGCATGTAATCAAAACTAGATAATTACCCAAAGTGTTTGATTTTTTGTGTACAAGTTGATGAGACCAATGAGTACAAGTCACCATTATGAGAAGGGCCATAGATTTTGAGCAAGTTGTAAGGTCTCACTAGGCATGTGATTGATATTGGGATGTTGTTGACATTTAATGCATTTCTTGACATTTGCGTAACAATCTTGATTGAGCTAAGGATAGTAATAGCCCATTCACAAGACATGCTTAGTGATAACCATACTGTTAAAATGTCCACCACATATACCATCGTAGAATTCTTGTATAGTTTTAATGGATTCATGAGACTTGAAACATTGTATAAAGAGGTCATAAAATATACACTTGTATAAAACACCATTTACAATGACATATCATGTAGTGCATTGAAGAAAAGGTCTCTTAGCATTATTTGATATGTCAAAAGGAATTTTAGATTCAGAAAGATAGTCATAATTTTTTGTGTATGCGAGGTCTATTTTTCTGTCTTGCATTATATTAATAGAAGGGATTTTTTCGTGTGAGGTGGTTGATCAAGTTTATGCACCACAACCAATGGTTTAGAATAATCACTTCATAGGGGGATGATTGATGCGAGAGAACCCATGGTTTCTGTAAATTTATTAGAAGATCATGGAACTGTTTGGATGGTGTATCAATAAAAGGATTCTAAGAGGAACTCAAAAATGTTTTTAATATTTTTATAAAGTTTCGTTCTGGCATTGATAAATTCCTTTGATTTGGTTTATGATGAGTTAAGAGTCTCCATAGATATCTAGGATTTGAAAACCAAACATGATAGAAGTTTGGAGATCCATGATGAGAGCTTCATCTTTTTCCATGTTATTAGTGCAAATTAATTTTAATTTTAAGGATGGAGGGATAGAAGTCCCCTATGGAGTTATGATAACAATATTGACACTTCCCCCTATCAAAAATTAGATTCTTCTAGGAAAATAATAATTTTGATAGGACATATTATTGATCAATGGTGTTGATGGATTCATTAGGGAATAGTTTGTGAAGTAATTTATTTATAGGAAGAGGAGATTTGGCGAGCTAGTCGGAGATGGCTTGTCCTTTAATAGATTTTTTTGGGATGAATTCTAGATCAAAATCAGTCATGAGAATTAGTCATCAAGTGATACATTCACTATGGTATGGTTTGGAATGCATTTCATTAAAGGTATTAAAACTTGTAAAAATGTAAATTTTATGATTAAGTAGATAGTGGAAAAGTTTAGAGGTTTTGAAGTAAAAGACACATCACAAATTTTATAATTTAGTGTAATGGGTCTCATAATAATGAAGAGTGCGGCTTATATAATAGACAACTTTTTCATGACCTTTCTTGTCTCATTGTGCTATCATAGCTCCTAGGGCATGACTGGTGGAAGATGTGTATAATTATAAGGGATACCCACTTAAGTGGAGGTGTAAGAATAGGAGGCGATAAGAGATATTGTATGAGGTCCTCAAATTTCTTTTAAAAATTGTGATCCCATTTTAAGTGGACATATTTTCGAAAGAGATGGTGGAAAGGTTGGAAATGATCTGAAAGTTGTGAGATGAAATAATGAACTGATTGAAGTCTAAATTTAAGGTTACAATTTTTTTATTTTTTATGGAGGAGGCATCTCGATGATGGATTTGATCTTGGGTCTACTTCAATGCCCCTGATAGAAAATATGAAGCCCATGAGCTTTATGCAGAGGACATTGAATACACACTTAGAAAGGTTAAGGAAAATAAAATATTGGATGATTTAAGAAAATATAATGTCAAAGAAAATGAGATGGTCCCTATGTTTCTTATATATTTGTAAGAGGTCATTAACATAGTCTTCTATGGTTTTATGAAAAATGTCATTAAACATATTTTTCATAGCATGTTGTTAAGTAGCCCCATATGTTTTTAAATTTGAAGGGCATAACCGAGTAAAAAATTCCCCCAAGGAGTAATGAAGGAGGCTTTATGTTGATCATCGTTAGTAATGAGAATTTTATTATAACCAAAGAATCCATCCATAAGGGAAATTATTTCATCTCCACTAATAAGGTTGGAAAGTTAGTCGATGTTGGGAAGAGGGAACTCATCTTTGAGAAAAGTAAGATTGAGGTCTCAGAACTATGTGTAGATGAGCAAATTTCCAGAGGATTTAGTTAAAGGTATGATATTATAAACCCAATAGAGATAGTCAATAGGAAATATGAAGTTTGTAAAGAGTAGGCGTTGTTACTCCTCTTTGATAAGAAAGTCTATGTGAGGTTGCATCCTATGTAGCTTTTGTTTGACAGAATTAACATTGGGATAGGTGACGATATTGTGGATGATGATGTTAGGGTCAGTACCCAACTTGTCACTATATGACCATGTGAAGGCCTGACTATGTTTGGAGAGGAAGGCAATTAAGTCCTTCAATTATTCTAAATCTAAGGATTTTATAACTTTAGCTATCTGAGGATCCTATTGAGTTCCTATTTTAACGTCAATAGTGTATTCGTTAAGAAGCATGGATTTGTCAGGAGGTAGGGTTTTCTCAAGGTAATGGTCTTCCATCCCCATATAGGAGAGGATAGACCGATCATCATGACACTAAATAATTTCGATGGTAGGGGAATATTATTTTACCATTTAAGGTAATACGAGTGGAAGGGTCTTAGTAAGGTTGTTAGTTTGATAAACAAGCAATCCTTAGGTAATTGTATTGAATAAAATAGTCATATGGGATGGAAATAGTGTCATGTGTGTCGAGGGATTTTTCATTTGAATGTGGAAAATATGGTTCATATTTTATTACAGTTCTAGATGCAGTGCTTGCGAAGTTTCCATATAAGGTTTGCCGAAGACTAATCCATATTTATAATGAGAATTATGGGAATGATCAAGGATTATATCATGAATACCTTATTCATAGCATCAAGAGCCAAATCCCTTCCAGTCTCAATGATGTAGATACAATTTTTTGAAGGCTTGGTTATTTAAGAAGGTGAAATGTGATATGAATGTGTTAGCATGATGTAGATTATTACGATGTGGGGAAGGATGATCGATCCCTCCATAGACAAGATTTATTTTGAGGTACGATGGGCATAAGGATATAACATCTCCAACATTAGGTTATTGCATTGGTTGTGTGTTAGGCCTTCCATACATTTTAGGCATAGGAAGGGAATTAAGGGTAATGAGGTGATACTCCACTAACAAAAGGAATTGTATGAAATCTTCGAAGGATGTGTCATATGGTGATTTGTATGTGGTGATGGATGTACTGGTAGAAGCTTCATTATAGGATCCTCAGTTTATCTTTGGAATGAGAATGTCATTGGGGTCACTATTTCATGTGACATACCTTAAAAGGGTTGGGGTCGACTGGAAAATTGAAGGTCTAACCTTCATGATTGTATTTTAGACATTAGTGGATGGTGCATGGGATACAACACATAAGGCATATCCAAGGTCATCCTAATAACATGTTGTATTGAAATTATCACTCTATAAGGTATAATATTTCATGAAGGGTTTTGATGTCAACCTTGATGGGTAATAAAACAATGCCTAGTGTGGGGGAAAGGGTTTCGTTAAAGCCATATGGTACTGTAGGTGATTGATAAATGATAGTGTTAGGTAATTGGAGCTAATCAAAATCATAAGACAATATAATATGATGTTAGTTCCATTATCGATCATAAGTCTCTTAATGAGAATATCATATATTTTGGTGGTGATGAATAATGGAAGATCATGATCTTCAGGTTGTAAGGACAAGATATTAAAATTGTCAAAATAAATAGCAGTGGAAATTTTGAGGGTACTAAAAAAAAATTCAATGATTGTGGATCCTCTGAAGGTACTGATATGGATTGAAGTGCTTAAATCATGGTTTTTCTATGTTGTGGTAAGGTTTGAATAATCTTGCAAAGGGAAATATTTACTAGATCTTGATGTAGTTGTTTAATGATGGTATTTTGTATAGAATTTTTGGATTGAATGTGTAGAGTGGTGAGGATAGATACATTTACCTTGGTAGAAGGTGGTGGTTTAGGAAATTTTTGGGTGAGAGGGATGTAGACCTTGGACTTTTTTTTATATGAAGTCTTAGGATTTTGTGCACAAGATATAGTAGTTATACACAATGTCAATTTGGTAAAGTGGAGATTTTTTGGAAGATGCCTCATGTAGTGATAGAGGTTTTGAAGGTCTGATGGATTATTTTAACCTGATTTGGTATTTCTAGATTGGTATCTGATGATAATCACAAAATGCTTTAAAGTTGTAAAAAGAGGATTTCCACCCCTGAGAGCCAAATAGATTGAGAGGATGTAGTATTATGATATATTTTTGGATAATCCTTTCAAGGATTTTAACAGTGTCTTGTCGAGGCTGAGGTGGTGGGAACCAGTGCTTTTTTTAAAGATATGAAAGTTGGGGTTGAAATATATTTTCTTACATGATATGTTTAGGTGTTGATTGGAGAATGATATTTGATGAACCGTAATGGTGATTGTGAATTTAGAGGATTGGTGTGGCCCCAAAATATAAGGAAATGGATTTGGATCTTTCACTGAGGTTTTCAAACAGTTTTGTGATATGATTGTTACATTTTTAAAAGGATGTATGTGAGGTCATGTAGTGGATTTTTTGAATTTACAAACGTAGCATCAAATGACATGATCTTCGTAAGACATCTTCATGGTTTATATGATGGGTTATTTCCATAATAATTTAGAAGAGGTAACATGTGAGTGTGAAGTGGATGTGGTGGATGTGGAGGGATTCACAATATTTCTAGAGACAAGGCTAGGGGGGTTGTGTGATTTAGTAGAATGCTTATTTCACTAAATTGGGACTTATTTTAGTCCCAACAGCTAAAAAAATATACTCAATATTGGAATCCAATATTCATATTTTCAGATTCTAAAATGTCAAATATTTTAGAATTATTTGCACTCCAAAATTGCACATATCGGATTCCAAAATCACATATATTGGATTCCAAATTTGCATATATTGGAATATAGAATCACGCATATTTGAATCAAAAATCATCTATATTCAAATTAACTGTACTCAAAATTCACATATATTGGAATCTGAAAATCAAAATACTAGAATCCGTTAATAGTCTAGTGAAGTCAAATATATCTAGTCATGATTTAAATTTATGAATATGTCAAAAAAAATTTAATGATTTCAAGGAATCCAACATTGATCTAATAAATAATGACTGATAACCACTAGCCCGTATATAACATATACATTTTATGTTTTATAAGGTCTAGCAGCGGCTAGGCTTAATGATTGATTTGATGTTCTATAAGATCTAGTGGTTATTAGGCTTAATTATTGGTTTGGAATAATGCTCTTATAAGTTTCAAGATGTTTTAAGATTAAACTATGAAAATTGGAATATTTCAAATGCCATTGAGCAAGTAGCTGCTAGGCTAATGACATTCGGAAGATGTGAGAATTTTCTAGATTCAATTACTATGGTTCAATTGAACCTTGGAGAAACCAGAGAATAACCAAATATGATATGAAGAAACTTAAATATAGCAATGAATATATTTAGCTGATGTAATTAACTGTAAAACAATTCCAAATATATTTTTATAGTTAAAGTTAGATCACATATTTACTTCATTTATTATGGTGTGATTGAACCTCAACATAACCAAAGAATTTCCGAATATGTTATGAAGAAATTTAACAGAGGGTGATAATCTAGTGTAGGAGAATGTAATTAATTGTAAAACCATACCAGATATATTTTCATATTTAAATGTAGATATAAAATCAACTATAAGAGACATTGCATAAAAAATTTCATATTGAAATATGGATATGAAATTATTTAAAATTAACTGTAAAACTATCCCATATATATTTTAGTATTTAAATATAGCTATGAAAGAAATTGAAATTCCTTTGCTAAAGGTAGGTATAATTATAGTAAAAAATTGGATGAATAATTTGAATTTATAATGTAACACTATTCGTGAATATGGGCTTCAAAATCAACAATTAAAATCATAGGAAAAAAAAGCTCCTTATAATTTTTTTATGATCTAATACAATCCCAAACATTTTTGACATCCTTCAATGGTTGTAACAAAGGCCATAACACATCTAAAAAGTATGTCCCTTTTGACTTACAATCTATGTTAACTGTTTCAACAATTATGAAGTCCGCGACATCTTTGAACTTGTTTTTTTGTAAAGATTCATCTTCATGCACTGAATTTTTACAATTGTAAGATGCATTAAAACATGACCAAATGGAGTTAAGATTCTTGAGATATAAATTGGGATTCCCATAACTGTCATAATTGGAGCATTTGGTCTCGACACAATATTCTTGTGTAAATATGAAATCAAATTTTGCAACCTCCAAGCCGATGTTTTCAAGGAATGAATGCATCATGTCATCAATATTTGACTTTCTCGTCGATGTCCATATTGCTATGTTGAAATTTTTTTTGCACTGTTGCATGAACTCTTTCACATTAAACCTGATAAAATAATTTTTTTTTCAATTTTGATGCCGCCAAAATTTTTAAGTAGTTTAAATTCCGAATATGCCTTATGGAGGGTGTGTCCCAAAACACTGTTTATATTAAATATGATTATTTTTATGTTGCATGTGTTCTTATCTGCAAATGGAAAAAAAACAAAATCAAATGTTTGAGGGTGGTGAATCAATTAAAAAATAAAAAACAAGTCCCTTTCGATATTTTTATATAAAAAATAAAATGGTCGTATGTGGTGACAAAGGTAAAATATAAGGGTGTTCCTCATTTCTTATTGTTATACTAGGAATATTTGTTTGTGAAGAATTTATTTGAATAGAATGAAATGTTTTAGCATGACGAGTATTTACATACCATATAATATTTATTTCATTGCATTGGAAAGTTTGTATACATTTTCTCATATCAAAGGAAAAACTAGTATTTAAGAATGGTCACAATTAATTTAGGAATACATATTTCATTAATAAGAAATGCTCAAAGATTCGTTACGTCAAATATTTTCTGTTAATTTTCATTTGCAACTTATACACTCATACTCTGAACTTATAATCAGGGAATATTTAAATTCTCCCAACTTATAATCATACAATCGTAATTTAAATAGTTACAAAGAACCATCACTAAAACATATGAATGTATTTTATTTACAATATTAAGATGTATCATTACAATAATATTTTGAAATGCTAACTTTATATTTAGCATTTACTCACTTCAAATATTCAATGCCCTCTACCAAATTCAATCCCTTTGACACTATTAGTGATAATCCTTTGTGCAAATTATTCATTAATCAAATAACTTTTGAGAAATTTTCTCCTCTTCTTTTCATCCCAACCATAAAATTTGCTGGACGGTTTCCATTTGCACCTAATGTAATACACATTGTGTCTTTAGAATTATAGGGGACATTGTTTCTACTCCAAAACATTTCTAGATATTTTATTGTAATTCCATTGACCATTTTTCAATGTTCTTTTCCCCAGATGATTAATAGATTCAATTCAGTCGATATTTTTTTATTGAGGCCTTTGTCAGATTTTCATCATCAGTTAAAGAGAGTTTATCATACTAGAATCCCATTTCTAATTTCATTGATAATGAATTTATAAAATATTTCAGGCCACCTCGCATGTTGATTCTCTCCTTACAAAACTAGAATGTGATGTCCCTAGATGGTGATTGGTTTTTCTCATACAACAAGCCCTCTAAATCTAAAATAAGCAGGTAATTCTTATGGCTAATTACACGGAAGTAAATAATTTTTTTAATCAGTCTCATATAAATTCTAACCAATGGAAAAAATAAACATTTTAGCTTGTGGCTACCACTTACCAGTAGGCCTTGCATGTAGGATTGTATCTTCTTTATCCACACTTGGATCCTTTGTGGAAATATCTATTTCAAACAATATTAATATCTTTTGTTTGACAAACAAAACCTTCAGCTTTAATGGCTTCTGACTAAGAATGAAACTATTCTACACTAACTGATTGTGTGAAACAGTGACAACATTTAGCACAAGAAGATTATGTGGCTTCTAAATAGCAAAACAACACTAATTATGCATCCAAAAAATAAAACTATAAATCCTAAGAAAAATTGAAAGACTAAGCTATTGAAATGAGATATTGAGAGGAAAATTTGAGGGGCCATTTTCTTGAGCACAAGCCAGCTATTTATAGAATTCCCATTTACCCAAAGGTGAAAACCAAATTGAAATATTTAACCATAAATAATCCAAAAACACTATTCCAGGGAACCATAATCATAAATACAAGCAAAGGTAATAAAAAAAAGATGGTAAACATTGAGATTTACATGAGTCGCGTTAAAAAGAACATTCTAGAAAACACGTGAAGGATCGCCACCCTGAGCATGGCGGCAGTTACAGGACCGCCGCCTAGGCAGGGCAGCGGTTTCATCACTGAAGACCAAAATGCAAAGAAAAGGAGGGGATAAGAGAAAAACAAAGCACATAAGGGCTAACATGGGCATGTGGGATGTTAACGCATACTTGGAGAGCTTTTATGGATCCCGAACACCTTGCGAGGAGATCTATATCATCATTGGGGCACATGTAACTATGTTCTGGTGGTGAAGTACCCTACAATTTTGGGTACGTACATATTGCCCCCTTGGAGAAGCATTTTAGCCATGAAGAGGAGTAGAAGGGTGGGTCCGAGTATGGCGGTCCTGAAATGGGAAGTTAAAATTTATACCTGATACACTTGTGTGTCGAAATGACACCCTCCAAGATTCCCGCTACCTGAGAAATGAAAAGAGGACTCAAGTGCAGATAGATAAAATAAATCAAAAAATAAATACTAAAATGATATGAAATGAGGACATACCATTTGTGTGGGGATAAGAAATCACCTCTGTTGGTGCTCCAAACCTATGAAAAGGGGCATTCAAAACAAGTCAGGGTGTTATATATATATATATATATATATATAAGTGGGCCCATTTTCCTATTCATTTGCGCGTGTCGATTTGATTGATTTTGAGCTCTGGGACCCACGGTGACAGCTTTAGACGAGAGCATAGTCAAAATGTTCGTGATGAGATTGTGATTATGCCTCCGCGAGTGGAACACCGACCTGCGAGATCATAGGTTAGTTTTTCTTGATTTACCATTTTTATCCCCAAAATGTTAAAATGATGAAATCTTTGTCATGGGAGGATTATTTTTGAAAATGTCAGTTTTAATAGGGTCACTTAGGGGGGGGCGCTTAATGGGTATGCTTTGTTTTAGTCAAAATAGTCATTTTTGGTGTTTTTAGGCATTATTTAGGGCATGTGACCTGCATGGAAATTTAGGACATGACCGCCGCCCTGAGCAGCATGGCAGTTATACGACTGCCACCCTGTCAGGGTGGTGGTTACAAGACCGCTACCTTTAAGGTGGCGGTTACGGAACCGCCGCCCTGCTCAGGGTGGTGGTTCTTCACAGAATGCTAAAAGAATACTTGTTTGAATTTTTTTTTGCATTTATAGCATTCTTATATGTCTTAGTGATTTTTCTAATGTCATTTTGAATACTAAATTACTCCTTTTTGTATGTTTTTGGGTGTATCCAGGTGAAGGAGGAGTATATCAGATGGAGTCAAGAGAGAGAGTGTGTGATTGGCTTCTAGCAGTATTGGATGCAATTTCTCAAGATGAGTAGGACACTCTTCAGAGGTCCGGTATATTGCGTATATCATGGGTCCCGCATGTTGCACCTTCTAGTCACATAATTTGTGACTTGTTTTCATATTGGGATGCTGATTGGAACACTTTCCGATTTCCAGGAGTCAGGGGTGAGTGGACCATTACTTTGGAGGATGTTTACCACATCTTGGGGGTCCCGATCATTGGGAGATGGCTCACACTTGAGATAGCAGGGTCATGGGTTCAGATAGCATAGTGGAATTCATACATGGGATATGTAGTTATCTCCACTGGTTCAAAGAAGGGGGTGAGGGTTTGATCTATTCCTAGCCTTCCTATCCCCTTGATTTGTCAGGCCATTATGGGGATCCTTGCCTCGAGATTGATCGGGGACCAGGGAGGGGATACTTTACTTTATTGTTGGTCCCCCATCATTGCACAGATTGAGCGACATGGCCGGATTTATGCCTGGGGAGCTGACATACTTGGGACCACCTATGATGATTTATACTGGGTGGTTCTTTTACAGGGGTAGTCATTGAGTCATCTGACCTTGGTTATGAGTTGGGTCTATGAGTGTTTCATCCCTTATGGGAGAGGTGTAGAGGTGGCAGATCCCGGAGCTGTGAGGGCAGCTAGATGGACAGCTATGTTGGTGCTCAGAGTACCTCACAAGCCAGTCACCTCCTTAACCACTAATGATATGGAGACCACACCCTATCAGGACATGGTAGGTTTATGGGGTGAGGAGGCCCTTACTTTGATCTCTTGCTCTACCACAGGGAAGCTTGTGGACAGGATGGGGAAGGTGGAGACACATCCTTTTGCTCAAGTCCCTCAGTAGTTTGGTCTTCCTTACATCGACATGCTTCCTCCAGTGGTGCCATTGTTTAGATCGATCTGGGAGGCTAGAGGAGGTCCTAGAAGCTGGGGTAGGATAGTTGTTACTCCTAATGTTCTTATTGTAGCCAAGTGAGTGGTACGTGCTCGATGGAGAGCCGGTGCTCCTTGAGCACCCTTACTTCATATTTCCATCGGTCCCGCCCATGGTAATGATGACCCCATTGATATAGACTATGAGTCTGAGGAGTTCACAAGGGGAGAGACAGAGGAGGAGACTGAGGCTGAGGTCAGTGAGTCGATGGAGAGGAGGACATCGATCCTGAGTGGCATGACACTTAGGATATCTTATAGGTGGAGAGGGCGGAGCAGAGTGTAGAGAGGGTGACCCTAGCTTTAGAGGAGCGACTTTCTTAGGGTTTTGGCAGAGAGAATCAGTCCATAGTAGGACGTTATGTGGCTCCAGGAACAAGAGTAGTGCATCAATCAGTGGTGGTATCTGTGGTAGGTGCTGACCCTAGGGATCCCTCTTGGAGGCCCGAAGATCCAAGTGAGTTATCATCCCTCTCTTTAATGTTTGTTTTTAGCTATGATTGTCTTAGTTGCTTTCTCTCCTTTTGTTTACTTTTGTTTTTTATCTTTTGATCATTTCTAATTTTGTTTTTCTCCTTTGCTTGTAGAGACTACTGACGAGTGGTGAGACTTGATTCATCGAGTATGCACTGATACCCTGATGATCCCCATGGAGAAGACCTGTGTGGAATTATTCTGTGGATGCAAGGGAGTCCTCAGTAGCCAGTAGGCATACCGACATTTTTTCCCCTATTTGGCATGTGGCCAAGATGGTGTCCACCCTTCATACTAAGTTGGCTGGGTATAGGATAGTAGAGCACCTAATGAGGAGTCATTCTCATAGTGAGGCCATAGCTGCTCCTCGGGACCATGAGCCCTCGGTCCAGTCAAAGCGCTAGCGTAGCCAGAGTCCTAGACATGGGCGTGCACCTTCAGAGGGATCTCATATGGGTTGAGAAGCCGCATGGCTCTCGTAGATTGTTTATATGATTCATTTTTTATTTCTCAGGCTCATTGAGCATTTTGACCATGCTTAGTGCATGATGGCATTGTACAGGAAACTTTATATATATATATATATATATATATATATATATATATATTCTTTTTGGATCAGACTCTTGGTATCTAGTTTTTGTGACTCGTTTCCACATGTAAACTATAATGTTGTCTTTATATGCTTTTTTAGAATGTATGCAATGGAGAACAAATGATACAAGTGCTTTCTTTCTTTCTTTTATTTCATGATGCTTATATATGATAATGTAGACACAATGTGATCTTGAACTTTAGTTTCTATAAGAAATTTGTTGGCACTTCATATTTTTTGTGACAAAATGAGATGATAAACCGGTATGATGAGCAGATGAACTTGCGCCATTCCTAACTCCACGTAACTAGTAAGATGCGAGGGCTCATCACTGAGAGCTAGAAAGGGCACAAGCTATGAAATTTGTTGAATGGTAGTGATGAGAGATAGACAAAGATTTGGTGGAACCAAATTAGGATGCTACAAACCTACTCTACTTGAGTGACTCCATAGTTTAGAATGCTACTTGCTTTGCGGTTTATCTAGACTTAGATCCGTAGATTGCCACATGGTAGACAAAATCTAGTTTTTGGGGTTTTGAGCTCTCTTGGAATTTTGGACATCTTATTCATTTGTTTTTGACTCAAGGTTTCAAATATTCATTTGAACTATTTTTTTACGACCTTCAATGTTTATTGTTAAGAGGACCCCCCACACCTTGCCCCAAGCTACTAGTAAGAAGCATGGGCTTATCACCATGGACAAGGCATAGGCGAGTAAGGGCATTCCCATCCTTTCCCAACCCTATGTCACTAGTAAGAGATGCAATCTCATCACCAAAGGTCGGTAGGGCAAAGAAATGTGTAAAAATAATTTTTTTTGTTTGATCTACATTTTATTTGTATATTTGAGAAAATTTAGTATGTTCTTATTTCTAAAGAGATATGCATACGAGATGGATGTGACATGATGAAGCTTCTAGAATAGACCATAGGAAAGACACCTATCCTAGGAAGAGATCAAAAGTGAGAAAAAGCATGAAAACCTTGGTATGGTTACCATTAAGACTTTGTCATATCTAGCTTTATTTGATGAGATGATTCAGAAAACAGGTGATGTGATTATGAAAGTGAAGAAGTATGATTTGCATGATTATGCCAATACCATCAGAATTTTGTAATGAATTTCTTTGAGAATAAGTTCCTTGATCACAAAATTATACAAAACAAGTGGACAAAATGAACCTAACTACATGAAGATACAATGTAGATATAATTATACAAACAATGCAGGTTTCTTATGCATATAATCATTTAAGATGCAAAGAATTGACTGTTTCATTAAATTCCTTACCTTCCAGTGTACATAAGAGATATGAACCATTTCCATAGTATTTCGTGACTCGGTATGGGCCTAACCATTTGGGCTGAAATTTCCTTCCTTCACCTATCTTTTTGTCAATCTGGCTATCTAGTCTTAGAACTAGATCTCCTTAATATATATCTCATTCATAGACCTTTTTGTTATACTGCCAGAACATCCGGTCAGCATAAACTCTATGCCACTATTCATCTTCTAACCTAGCCTCATCCTAGTTGGAAGAGATGTGCTTCTCTATAAGCGTCTTCATCTAGACTCCCTTGTAATGAGATGCAAAGACTGGGTATTTCAACCTCAAGTGGGAGAACTGCTTCTGCTCTGAATACCAATGAGAAAGGAGTTTCTCCTGTGGGTGTTCTTATTGAGGTTTGGTGGGACCAAAAGGCTGGGTATAACTTTAAATGCCTATCTTGTTTATTTTCTTTTACCGTTTTAAGGAGAATAACTTTTAATGTCTTGTTTGTTGCTTCAACCTGTCCGTTGGCTTGAGGGTAATACAGGGAGGCTGTATGATGGTTTATTTTAAATTTACTACATAGCTCATGGATTTTTTCATTCTTAAAAGAAGTACCATCATGTGAGATAATGATTTGTAGGACACTGTACCTATAAATGATCTGGTTCAAAATGAACTTGGTGATCACGGCACCGGGTACAGTGGTAAGAGGCATAGCCTCTACCCATTTAGTAAAATACTCGGTGGCCGTGATTATGAAGTTATGGCCATCTGTAGATGAGGGAGAGAATTTTCTTATCAAATCTAGGCCCCATGTAAAAAAGGGCCATGGATTTGTTATTGGTTGTAGAGCTTGTGCCGGCATGTGAATCTCGTGGGAAAATTCTTGGCATTTATGACACTTGCGTACAAACTCTACTACGTTGTGTTCTAGAGTGGGCAAGAAATAACCCATCTGATGTATTTTACGAGTGGTGACGTGACCAGTGAAGTGGCCTCCACATATTCCACTATGTGATTTGTGGAGAATCTTATTAGATTCTTCTGTGTCAACACACCTTAGAAGCATTCCATCGAAAGCCTTACGATAGAGCACTTGTTCTATAATAACGTATTTATCTACGATAATGCGGAACCACCTTCTTTGTTATGGTGTAGTAACTTCTGGATATGGATGGCTCATGATATAATTAATAATATCAGTATACCAAGGAAATTTAGAGATGGGAGGTCTAGTTTCAACGTAATATATGCATTCATCAGGAAAATCTAGATCTACTACATGACCTCTATCCAATGGGTAATCAGCTAACCAATCTACATTGATTTGTCCCTTAATAGACTTTTGGTTTACAAAAGTTAATTTGAATTCACCCATTAAGGTTATAAACCATCCAACCTTTTTAGACAAGGACCCTTGCATGAGGAAAGTTCGTAAATGGTCTGTTTTTATAATGACCCTTGTTTCTTGATTTAGCATGTAATGTCTTAAGCATTTGGTTGTGAAGACTATGGTGAGGCATTCTTTCTCTTCTTGCGTATAACGTGTCTCATAATCAAGTAATGTTCAGCTAATAAAATAGATTGCACGTTCTCATTTGTCAACATCTTCTTGGGCTAGCATGTAGGCTAGCGAGACATTGGTAGCTTGTGAATATAAGATTAAAGGGCGGTCTGGCTTAGGAGGCATTAGCGTAGGTGGTGACAACATGAAATAATTAATTTCTTCAAAAGCCTCATTATAGTCTTTGGTCCAATCGATACTGTACTCTTTCTTGAGTAGATTGTTGATTGGATGAATGACAAATCTTAATTCTGGGATGAATCTTCGGATTGCACTGAGTTTCCCAAGAAACGTCCTAATTCCAAATTCATCCGATGGTGGGATCATTTCAAGAACATCCCAAATTTTAGCTGGGTCTACAGCGATCCTTCATGACGATATAATGTGACCTAGGATCTTCCCTCATGTCACACTAAATACGCATTTTTTTGGGTTTAGTGTGACTCCATATTCTATCAAACATGAAAGAATGATACAAAGCACTTCCAAGTGATCACAACGCTTCCTGGATTTAGCTAACAAGTCATGTACATAGGATTCCATGATTTTGTGTATAAGATCGTGAAATATATACGTCATTTCCCGTTGGTATGTAGTGCCAGCGTTCTTGAGACTGAATGGCATAACAACGTAGCAATAGGTTCCCCAAGGAGTTATAAACATGGTTTTGGCTTGGTCTTGTTCAGATATTCTGATTTGATTGTATCCCGAGAATCCATCCATGAGAGACAAAATCTCAAATCCAGATGTTACGTCAACGATGGATTTTATGGATGGTAATGGGAAGTCATCATTAGGGAACACCTTGTTAATGTCTTGGAAATCTATGCAAATGCATATCTTCCCATTTTTTTTGAGAATGGGAATGATATTAGATACCCACTGAGAGTAATTGACTGGTTTGATGAATCCCACTTGGAGGAGTTTCATTACTTCTTCTTTCACCATGAGAGCTACCTTGGGTTTCATTGGTCTCGATTTTTGTTTAATTAGCTTTGCATCTGATTTGGTGATGAGGTTATGTACCGTGATGTGTGGTGCAACCCCTGTCATTTCTTTATGATTAAATACAAAAGCCTTCTGATGTTCTTTGAGGGTTCGAGTGTGTATTTCTATTTCTTTTGGAGTTAACAAAGATCCTAGTTTCAATATCTTTGGTTCTTCCTCCATTCTGATGTTAATATCAATTGTTTCTTTAATTAAATAAGTGTTACCTTCTTCAAACTCAGGCGGGGTTGGAGGTTGTTCTAGATCTTCTCCATTCTCTACCACATATATGTTGAGTTCCTTTTATGGGGGAAGCTCTACCATGGGATTTCCGAAGTAATAAGATGAATGTGGGATTAAAGACAAGTCTACCACGTGATGGGTGAGATGTAACGCTGCATAGGCATTTAAGTACTCAAGAGTAGATCTATCACTATCAATGTGACCTAAGCTAGTAGACTTGTTCTCAGCTATGTTTGTTAAAAGAGGGTTTGACATTTTCTTCACTAATGGTTCAATACGAAGGGATACCATGAAATGGGTGTCCTTCAACTCACTGCTTAGAGTGAAACGTGAAGCTGAGGTTGCTATTGAATCTGTGAGAATATTTTGTTCTCGTGGGATTGCTTCGATTGATATGAAGTCAAACTCTTTTCTCAAATATATTACTACTGTTTTGAAGAGCTGTAGGTGTTCAGCTCTGGTCTCATACACCTCAGAGACTTGGTTTTCTATTAATTGAGAGTCTCCTAACACCTTAATATCATTAACACCAAGCCTTTTAGCTAGGATGAGGCCAAGGAGGAGGGCTTCACATTCAGCGCCATTGTTTGTGCATTCAAAATTTAATTTAAAGGTGAATGGTAGGATTTTTCCTTCGGGTGAAGTAAAGATCACACCTGCCCCAACCCCATAACGACATCTAGCTCCATCAAAATGAAGAGTCCAATATTTAATTGGGAAGATGGACGTTGGGACATTTTTTTCGTCTATTTCATCTGCTTTGGTTACTTCTACCATGTAGCGTTCTTCTACTAGAAGAGAACCTACTCCTAGGGTATATCCCATGCCTATACAATCAAATGGCAGGAAAATTGGTAGATCATGTTCTAGAAATTCGACAATTTTTTCTGTAGTTCCTAATGATATTGTTTCTACATTGTTAGCCTCATCTTTGAGGGCTAGGATATTCTTGATTAGGTTCGTAACTTATAACTCCATTATGGGTATCAACTTCTCTTTCGGTTTCGAGTCGGTTGGCTTGTTAAGTTGGTTTGTTGGGAGTTCAAACTTAGAGTGAATGCCTGGTCTTTTCTTCAGGTCCGCTAGCTGTATATCAAATGGTTTCGGATCACCTTTTTCTATGAATACCTTTCCTAAGTGTAAGAATCTTACTTCTTGGAATAATGTAGAAGGGATTTTGCCTTCATATGCTGTATCCACGGTCGGCCGAGGATCATATTATAGTTGGTTTCCCAATCTATAATATAAAAATTAGTGAGGATTATTTTGGGTCCTAAGGTGACTGGTAGTATTATAGTTCCAATCGAAGTGGCCTTAAGGCTATCATAGCCTCTTAGCGTATTCGGAGTCGTGGACCAATTTGTCTCTTCATACCCTAGCTTTTGAAGGAAAGAGAAGGGAACTATGTTAACTGTTGCCCCATCATCAACCATTACGCGTTTAATGTAATTGTTATAAACCCACACTTGAAAATGTAAGGTGGGATCACCTGTACGTGCAATCTCAGTGTCTGTTGGCATTTTTTTATGTTGAATATAAACTCAGTATCCCTATCTGGCTGCCCCAGAGGGTGGATATCAAAGTCTATATGGTTTACCTATGTTTCGGGAGGTGCAGTGATAATTAAATGACCTAAACCTAATGCTTCTAAAAGAGCAGCCCTGTGGGTAGGAGATTTCTTCAATAAATCCAAAAAGGAGATATGAGAGAAGGTCTTTGTTAGGTAATTAATTAAATCATAGGCACCTACGGGTTTTAATAATGGCTGTTTAATGTCATCTGTCTCTAGCGGGTAACTTGGACTTGGCTGAGAGAAATACTCTCGTGTCCTTGTTATAGCTTCCACGAGTAGCTCAGTGTCTAACTCCACCAAACTGACTATCTTGGGTCATAGTTGATTTCCTAATTACAGTGTGACAGGTGGATTTAGCGAAGTTGAGGCTTCATGATCATTGTTTCCTATCATTACGCTCTTGTTCATCCCATTTGGATTTAATTTGTTGTTATTGTGATTTGGGAGTGGATTGTTGAAGATCTTGAGGGGTGCATTTTGAGTGGAGACTGTTCCCGTGAAGGTATTTGGGGCAGGTGATACAGGATCTGCTAAGAACATGTCTATGAAAAGTTTTCTTTGTTCTTCTGGTAGACGTTGCATGAATTTATTGTAATCGTGGCAAGTCCTAGTGTCGTGGCCTTGAATTTTGTGGAAACCAAAATACGAGTTAGGATTGTAATTCCTAGGTTGTTGGTTTGGCACATATTTTGGTCCAAAACTATGATTAAACTGTTGACCATTAGGCTTTCGCATTTGTTTTCATTGGTTTTGGTTTTGGTTCTAATATCCAGTTGAATTTTGACTTGGACCGTGTGTCTGGGTCTGCCTTTGTTGTTGTTGTTGTTGTTGTGGATGATTAAAATCCACTGTATTGATTGTTGGGGTAAAGTTGTTGTTTTGTTGATTATTAATCGATGGTGGAGAATTTATAACATTTGTTTTTTTTGTTTGGTCGGTTACTCCATCTGTGGTTACGCCGTGATTTTTGTTAAGGATTTTAGGTCCTTGATTAATGTTTGTGGTAGTAGGATAAGTCATAGTATTTTGGCTGGGGGTGATTAGCCTCCCATTTGTTCCATACGTCTTGCAACTTCTATCTATTACCGCTTGATCTATTCGGAGAGTGCTCTCAAGTACTTCATCGTAAGTCCTTAGTGGGAACTTCTTGACTTCTTCCTTTACCTCTCTGCTGAGAGAATGAAGGAATAAATCACATAGTTCCATTTGGTCCATATTTGGAGCACTTGCCGAAGAATAAAGGACTGTACACCATCTTTGGATGAAGTGAGAAACAGATTCATTGTGTTCTTGTTTAATGTGCAAGAACTCCCTGATTCCTATTCTCAACAGTTTGTTCATGTCAAACGCCTTGATGAACTCTGAAACGAGTTGTTTAAATGAATGTATGGAAGCTTTAGGTATTCTATAATACTAATCAAGGGCAATACCCTCTAATGTTTTGGGAAATATTTTAGCAACAACCCCATCCCAAGGGAACAGTTCTCGAATAGATGTGGCGTAGGCCTTGATATGTGCATTCGGTTGTCCCTCCCCTTTGTATTTGGGAAAATGAGGAAGATGTCTTGGAAGCATGATGCTTCATGTAGTGAAGTCTAAGGGTTCTTTCAAATATTCTGAATAAGTCCCTATCACATAGGTTTCGACCATCGATGGTGCCTGCTGAGGGGGTGGAGGTGGGATGGTTTGTTTTGTATGGCATGGCATATGCATTTACAAGGGCATAAGGTAATCCTTGTGGTTGAGCGAACATGCCAAGAGAAGAGAACATATCTCCTTGTGGTGATTTGGAATATGTGTTCAAGTATAGAGGAGTATTGCCTAGGAATGGATTATTTTGTACTAGACCAAGAGGTGTCATATTTTCCACTAGAATGGTGTTAGAAAACATGGTTCTAGTTGAGGTTTGTTGCGAATACTGAGGAATGCCCAACATGCCTATTCCTATGAGGAGGTCTACTTAGCTAGGATGATGTGGAGGATTGGAAATTCTTTCCTGCATGAATTGAGAGTTTTGACTTGCTTGAGCAAGCTCTAACCCTCTAACTTTTTCTACTAAAGTTGAGATGACTTCATTTGGTGAAGTCACAGTATTTTTCCTTAGTGGCGTTTGTCATATATCTTGAGGTTGTATAGGCATGTGGTACCCACTATGAATTGATCATTGCCCCACCAAGTTTTACCAAAGGTATTTCCTTTAGGTAGCGTCATGGAGGTGTTTTCTTGAAACGAGATCTCGGGTTGTGTTTGTAAACTTCCTATAGGTGGGTACATACTCCGAGAGTGTTGTTCATTCCTGGCATAAAGCACTGAATGTTCATCATCTAAAAATGGATATGGATCTGATTTTCTACTAATTTGTGGTCTAAGAAATACCTGAGGAGATGAACCAGATTATAATTTAAACATCATGGCGTTCGAGCCTGAAGGCTCTGGGTGTTGCATTTGAGTGAGTTGATCCAACCCCTCTATTTGGAAAGAAGAACTATATCTAGTCCTTGGGGGCAAAGTTTGTGTTGACAATTGGTTAGTTGAATAGTTGTCACCCCATGCTGAGAGAGAGGGTGATGGATGTCTATTCAATTGAACGTAATATGCTTCAAGACCTAGGATAGGTCTGCCATATGCGTCGAATCTTGACATATTGGGCGGTATATGAATACCCGTAGAATAATGGGAAAGAGTGAAGGTGGATTGAAGAAATATGAAACACTAAATGGGAAATAGTAAAAGGGAAGCAACTGTTCCGTTCATGTTGGGTTCACAAATTTTTTGGGTGAAGCTGATGTGAAGGCTAATGAGGCAGAAAAGATGAAAAGTATACTAATGAGATGAACAAGTAAAAATATGACTCTGAACCAAAAAGTAGGAAGGTTCACGTTGGGTTCACCAATTTTGTACGATGGAAAAGTGACAAGCAAGCATGGGAATCTACAAGTAACTCTTCCTCACACCCTTCCTCCTGAGGTCATGCCGAGAAAGGGATGGACTATACATGGGATGCAGAAAAGCTAGTTAGGAAATCTTATGTCTTCAATGTGTGCTAATGGAATCTACGAATCTAAGGAAAAGAAGCCCTTTCTAACCTGAAGTGGCATGATAGATCGGTCGGCAAGGATGACCACTCGAAGGCTCCAATCAATAACAAGCTCTGGCATGATCCAATCTATAGGTCATGGGATATGGGTAAAATGACCTGGGATTGTTTCGTATATATCTCAAGAAAGGGTCATAAGATGGATGATGGGTACAGTGGATTCTATGGTCAATTCTCTGATCTAGTCTAGAAATCCTTAGCTTCGTTAACTGCTATATCTAACAAGGATAACTATGTGATAATGATTGGTGGAAGTGGAGTGGATTTAAATACTAATGTAAGTAATCCAACATCTATGTCTGATTGACCTGTGGACTCGTTGAGTTGTGGAATTTGTGGCTCACAACCCTGGATTCATGGTTGTTGTGGACCTACTATGGTCATATGTAGAATCAATCTCTAATCCCTAATATCTAGTAGTCATATGCCTTTTTGACTTCTATATTTAGAATTTTAAGTTGTGCAATCTTCTCAGAGTACCTTACATGTGTTCTGGCAACTTGAATTCTTAAGCTAGAGTCTATGTCAATGAAAATATCTCCTACGTCTGGCTGTGGGACCAAAGGGTCACAACCAAATGTTTTCTCTCTTTTAAGCCCTTCTACAGTCCTGTGGATATTTATCTAGGGTAATATTTAGTTTGGTTGGTTTGACCAAAACATGTGTTTTTGGTCGTCTTCTATGTTTAATTCTCTTAGCTACGAGCTAATTTCTTGTAAGTCTGTTGTTGTTCGGAAGACTTGGATTCTAAGATTCTGATCTATATCAGTTATTGCCACAACAAGATTGGGCTGAGGCATTATTGGCTCAAATACATATTCTCTGGGCTCCCTAGGTCCTGTGATTGTCGTGTAAAAGGAAATGATATAATTCCAACTGTAGCAAAGTAAAAATTAACTATGTAAAGTATGTTTACAACATATATAATTTCTTTATTTTTGTGTTTTTTTTATGAACTATTTGAACGATCTTGAAAGAGCAACTATTTAAGATATCTAGAAATTCACAACTAAACTAATAAAAAAATTAAAACAAACAAAGTAGCCGAGTTTAGCTACTTGCCTGTGCAATTGTAAATCTATTCTAAATAATGAAATAATTGATCTAATCTATTTGAAAGACTATTGATACTACCTCAGAAGTGAGGAATGAATCATAGTTTCTCAGAAACTATCAATTCTCACAACTTCCCCGACAATATCGAAAGTGAGATTAACTGAAATGAAATGATTGACTACTCTGTTTGATATATTTTAACTAGAACTTTGATAGCTTGAACCTAGATTTTGTAGAACAGTGGTGAATCTAGTTGTGTGTGGCTCTGTCTCCTCAGTGTGATCTCTTCATTCCTTCGTGCTCACATGAATCCAGAAAAGTGTGTAATGCCAGCATCAATAGAAGTGGGTATTATTATAATGTTAGCTTAGGATGCAGACCGAATACAATGTGAGTAGGAGAGGGATAGTGCAAGAGAACAGAGCTTGGCTTATGCAATTCCTATCGAGATTTATCACGAGTCATACAACATGAAACATCCAGAACCTGAAACTATCCTGTTTGATGAAAAAAACCTACAACTTTAATGGCTTCCGACTAAGAATGAAATTATTCTACTCTAACTGATTATGTGAAATAGTGATAGAATTTAGCACAAGAATATTATGTGGATTCTAAATAGCAAAACAACACTAACTATGCATGCAACAAATAAAACTATGAATCCTAAGCAAAATTGAAAGACTAAGCTATTGAAATGAGAAATTGAGAGGTAAATTTGAGGGGCCATTTGCTTGAGCACAAGCCAGCTATTTATAGAATTCCCATTTACCCAAAGGTGAAAACCTAATTGAACTCTTTAACCATAAACAATGTAAAAACACTATTCCAGGGAACCAGAATCATAAATACAAGCAAAGGCGGTAAAAAAAAGCTAGTAAACATTGAAATTTACATGAGTCACGTTAAAAAGAACATTCTAGAAAATGTGTGAAGGACCACCACCTTGAGCAGGGCAGCGGCTATAGGACCGCCACCTAAGAAGGTCGGCGGTTTCATCACTGAAGATGAAAATGCAAAGAAAAGGAGGGGAGAAGAGAAATAAAAGCACACAGGGGCTAAGCGGGGCATGCAGGATGTTAATGCATACTTGGAGAGATTTTCTAGATCTTGAACACCTAGTGAGGAGATCTGTATCATCATTGGGGCACATGTAACTGTGTTCTGGTAGTGCAGTACCCTACAATTTTGGGTACGTACAGTCACCTGTTACCATTTACCTTCTTCATCACTTGCTTATTTTCTTATACATGACTATACCATCAACACCCACACTTTAAGAATTCCTCTTTCATGAATGTCACCTTGCCTAACTAACCTAAACCCAACCATACCTAAAATTACCTAGACTCAACCATGCCTAACTGACCTAGACTTAATCACACCTAAAACCTACCGACCCATTCCTCTACCTCACCATATTCTTCCCTAGGTTATGAGAGAACTACATCAGCCTGAGGCCCCTTTTCATTGGGGCTATGTAAGTAGTACTTCGAGTGCATGGGGCCCTTGAAGGTTAGCTCGGCTACTCTTTACCCTAACTAAATTTCCCCCATTTTCCTATTGACATTATACCTTAGTTTCCATTTTACACAAACCTTGGAAATTAAACAATCATAAAACATACATACCTCCCATTTCATAACATCACCATACCATACATCATTATTTATTTTCCATAAAAAAAAACTTAGAAATTAAATGAAACACAAAACCATGAAAAACCCATGCTTAAATGACCAAAACTCCACCATGACCAACTCACTTATACCCAAAATGCCCTAAACCCAACCATACCTACAATGAACCAGACTCAACCATGCATAACTGGCCTAAACTCAACCATGCCTAAATGACCTAAACTCAATCATCCCTAAATGACCTAGACTCCACCATGCCTAAAATGACTTCACTCAATCATGCCTAAACTGACCTAACTTAATCATGCCTACATAACCTTGACTCCATCATGCCTAAATTACCTAGTTTCCATCACATACACAATAACAACATATATTAAAAACATAGATATATAATGCATCCAATAAAGCATCTATATAACTAGAACAATTTGTGTATCCATACATATGTACATAGGTACAAAATCAATACAAATATCTCAAATACAACATCATTATCTTTGGCACGCAGACCGGTATAATAATCAAAATCACCAAAATTATCATGTACATAATCATTATCATCAGCACGTAGGCTGGTATATGCCAAAAATGATACACTAAGAATATATGGTGACTAATCATCACACCACCTGATATCCATCCCTGTCTCATATGTCTTCTCCTCTCGGCATGTTTAGCACCCTGCTAACATCTCTCCACCTCACATGGGTCTCAGTCTTATCTCTACCTAGCCTAAAGCTGGATTTGGCCTCTATGAACTTGTGGCCTCACCTTGAACCTATGACTGGGCTCACCAGCCCCATGTTCTCTATGATCTATGAGTGTGAGATCTCATCCTCTCACTTGTTTCCCATTGTACCTTGTACTCAACATAGGAAGGGACATCTATCCCTTCGATCATCAGGGGATCCTAGTAATACCATGCCTCATTCAGGGCATCCCTAAACATCACCATTGACATTGTTTGAGATCATTTCATAGGTATCATAGTAATTTGTAAGCTCTGGCCTACTACCGCTAGCCTAAAACCCTATACCTGAGTATCCTATCCTCCTCCCTGTACCATGGTACCCTATCCCGCTGCTACCTATAATATGGGATCATATCCCTGAGCTTGTGGTGGTGCTTAGGCTATGACCTAGGCCTGTAGGGCCAAAATATAAGTCTGTGCAGTGGCCAAATGGCCATATAAACCTATTATCTACACCTATAAGGTGGTTACTTATCCATTGTCTCCATCACCATGTTGTTCAAGCACTTGTCCTTATGCAACCTGGGCCTGTAGGGCTACCACCTACACTTATAAAGTGGAAACCTATACCTCTAACCCTATGAGATTCCCTTGTAATAATCCAAGATGTGTCTGAAGGGTGATCACCTAACCCTGTAAGGTATCCCATTATACTATGATAGTAGCAATGTCTGGTTTCCTTGGTCTCGATGGTGTTTCCCATAGCTATGCCACCCATGACTACCTATATCTATCTATATCCTCAGCATCGTCGATCCACCTATCCACTACTTTCTCCTCCTACCCTATAGGAATAGTCAGTCATGGTGGAGATATAGGTCTCTCCACATCATTACTCCGGTACTATGGGAATGGTGGAGGCACGTCCTATGGCAGCCTAAAATGTCATCTGACCTTGTCCACTGGTATCATCTTGTACTCACTGGTATGGTGCCCCTCTATCCACCTCAAAATTTATAGCTCCTCCAACTCCAATTCCATGTGCTTGTATGAAGGTAAGTTAACATACGATATCTAAAAAAATTCAACCTCATACAATCCCTCCAACAATCACTTGTAATGTGCCACATCATGTGCAACCCTAGTCATCAAGTGTTGTCTATCGAGTGGTACCCATCACCTATAAACAACCCTGACTAAACCACCCCCTAAAATTTCCTATCAGAGCAAGCCAACTAGATGTACATATATGATGTTCTTGTATGCCCAATAGTGTATAAGGAAGTTACAACATAAACTAGACCTCAACAACCTCTCATAAGCCCAAAAATCTCTATAGGATTCCACCAAGAATTCCATTGCCTAGAAAAATGGACCCACTCCTCCATCATGTCATGGAGAACCCCCATCATTGCTTGTGGGAATTTTCCACCCTCTACATCTGGTAAGGAAAAATAGCATACTGCCTCTATCATCAAAACCACTAACCTCATCTCCTAAGGATGTGATACATATATATCTCCATAGCTTAGGCTTGTACTATGGTACCTCAGCTCTGCCATTAATTCTCCATAAATAGCCACCATAGGCTCCTCTGATTCCTCTGAAGTAATAGAATAAACATATTCCCCAACTATCGGTAGTCATAGGATCCTGTATACATCCTCCAGGGTGACAATGATCTCACCAGTCGGTAAGTGGAATGTGTTGGTCATTGAATCCCATCTATCAATGAGTATGACCATCAAACTTGGATCTCGAGCTATATTCCTGTAGCATTAGATATGGATCAAGAAAACATCTTTCATGTGTCTCCACTCATCTATGGTCACACTTGATCATATCACTAGCAACATAGGTGGTACTTTATCTGGTATTCATAGTTGGTCCCTAGCCTAGATCTGATAAAACCACAACATTATTACAACCTGAAAACCTTCACTTATCTATTAACATCCCAAAACATACCCAACTACACCAATCCTAGTCACCCCATTTTACCTAATTCACATACCATCCTCCTACCCCATTGCAATCATGACTCACCTTTCTAAATACATCATTTCATGTACTTACCTATCCTTTACACCAATGCTAACATTCTACCCCCATCTCTCTACATGTATCCTCCCTTTTCCCCTATTGCCTATTTTTATTTCCCACCTAACCTTTCTTATTGGTATTTCTCATTCACCCTAACTGGGGTTGGTCTCATTGACTATCACTGGTTATCCTTAACCGACATTGGTTCAATTTAACCAATGTTAGTCACCTAATACCGGACCGATGCTAGCTAAAGAAATCCAACTTTGGCCACCCTTACACCGATGTCAATCTCTGTTGTGGTGTCTACATTGAACCCCCCTCCCCCCGCCCCCCCTTCTAAAAAAATCCCTAACAACAACATACAAACCTACACTACCCTACCTAAACCTAACAAACTTCAATCCCACCCCTATATACACTACATTACACATTCCCGCTCACTCATTTCATTCATTTTACGTACAAATTCACAACACTCCCACACAACAAAATTTTAATCCAAACTGATTTCAACACAATACTTTCAACCAAAATAATGGAATAGGATCGATTCCTACCTCATCTTAGTGCCATTTGGGTGGTGGTACGTCTGGCCGCTATCTCAGTGGCCCACGCGAACCCTCTCTCACCTATGCCATGAAAAAAATCTACCTCAAATATCCCCACAAATCTAATCACTTGAACCGATCTCATAGACCCACCAATCAAACACCAATCACCTGCTATGAGGATCACCAACTCAACTCTCTACCTCATCTTGTCACTTTCCATGAAGGCACTACCACTATTCATTTTTAGAAATGACAACAAGTTAAAATGAATATGTAAAATACAGATTTTTCCTTTTTTTAACCCTAACTTGACATGAGCGATGTCGGTCATACCAAAACGACATCGATTAATTGATATCTAGCTTAGGTCATCTGTAATTACAATTTTCACCCCATTTTTTCCATTTGGACCTCAACTCATTATTTCTAGATACCGTTTGACCTTACCCATACTTATTGCAACCTACCTACAATCCCAAACTACCCCTACGTTTCATTAATTGTGTCTAGGGATTTATTATTTTACCTATACCTTTTCCTCACCCTTGTCATGACCTATTTACTTGGACTTGACCTACTTTGTATGACCTTTGACCTTGTGTACTCTCTATACATTGTGATGTTGTTAACTATGTTGTTTTAGCCTAAAAACATACCTTTCCCTTGTTCATGCCATGACCTATTTACTTGGACCTATTCTACTTGGTGTGACCATTGAATTCTTTTACTCGTTATACCTTACAATGTGGTTACTCATGTTATTTTTCCTGATGACCTTACCTTGCATATTGTCATGCCATTTATCCCAACCTAACCTTTGGCATACCAGAACATACCTAAACATTCCTACTCCTAACCTATGTTGTGTTTCCAGACCATATCCTATACCTTGGATACCTTAATCACTTCAACCTTGTTGGGATAAACCTATCGACCTTAAACAAGGTAGATTTTGAAATATCTTTAACCTAGTACCGTATTACAGTCTATATGTGTGCGTGTGTTTAATTGCCATTACCCATTACCCAATTTTACCCCGTCTTATTACCTATTACCTAAGTTGACCATTACCCTTTCGTAAAGCACCCATAATCTTACCCACCTACCTTAACTCACACCAACTACTCATTTATCAAACCACTCACCGATTATGTAAAACATTTCATCAGTTCCTGGTTTGAGGGGAATCACCTTCATCCACACATGGGGAAATCATTTCCTATTTTTTTCAATGTCGCTTACCAATACAAGATATGCGACAAAAAGAGGTAAAATGCAGACACCAAAAATAGGTCATATAACCCTTATAACCCTGTTAATTAAATTAACGATACCTTACATATTCATATCCCATAGTGCACATGAGTAATTGAATTAATTACTTCAATTAATTTAGTTAACATCCTCACTTGAAAACCTCACCCAGCCACATCACCTAACCACCTCATCATGAACCTATTCTTAGCATGTTCATTTTAACTAAAACTCAATCTCTACTTACCTAAACTAACTAAGACTTAGTTTAACCCTAACATTAGATTCCTATTCTTTCTCTAACAAAACTGCCACTTACTTAAGTGGAAAATACCATTTTAGAACAAGACCAACAATCAGAACTTGCAAAAATATTGCCAAGATATGTCATTTTGGAAAACCTAGGATTTCCTGTTGTAACTGATGTTGGTTTACCCTAAACCTATGTCATTCAACCTAACCTTCGTCAGTTACCATATATTGATTTTGGTAACCTTGTTCTAGGGGTTGGAAATTTGAGTTTTGGAGAAAGATCTGCATGTAATCTCAAACCATGGTTCTCTCACGTATCTAGAATATAAAATTATAATGATTCAGAGATCCAAGAAAGCATTGGAGTCTCATCTAAAAGTGTTAGCATTCACAGGAGCATTCTAGGAATAATTTCCATTCACATAATATTTGGCCTCTACCAAAACTCCTTAGCACTTCACCATCATCCATTTAGAACCTACAAACATGGGATATCGAGTAAGTAGAATTCCCTTTTACTCTTGTTTGTTCAAATACTTATATTTCCAATCATTCTTTCTATGTGTTACTCATCTCCCAATTATCTCACACCTTTATTTTCCAAATAAGCTACCTATTTTCCTTCTCACCTCCTTGAAACCATTTTCATTCAACCTCTGAGACCTTGTTTATTCCATGCAACTACATTTGATGTCTCTAAGGTCCTTTGTATAACCATAAAGAACACCAAAACCTCCATTTCCATGTTTAGTCCCTTTCCGCAAGGACCGATATCAGTCACCCTTGACCGGCATTGATCATCCTCATACCATCATCATTCACAGTGACAATAACCCAATCCATAGTCCACCAAAAGTCATCCCAAAATCTTACAAAATCCTTACCAAACTCCATTCAAACCTTTTTGACCCCTTTTCCTAAACCTATTAATTCTAAACATACTCTCTTTGGTTCCTATGAAGTTATAAAAGGCTTGAACACCTATTTCTAACCTTCTATGATTTTCTTCAGTGACTGATACTGGTCTCCCTTAACTGACATTGATCATACCCACACCGACATTGGTCTCTGTAACTGGTAATCCTTCCTATATCATCGACCTAATAACCTTCACCCAAATAACCCAAAACCACCCAAAACCTGATCTTGACATGTTCTAATCACCTTGGATAGCTACCCAATATGAAACATAACCCAATCTCAGTTAGATCTAATTTTTTATTGCAATATTTGATTTAATCTAATATATTGTTAATAATTTGAGATACTTAAATCAACTTGTTAGCAATAGGACCTCTATTTCTTGCATTTCTATTCATTTATTTGATAAAAAATGGTATCACACTTCCTGGATCTAGCATATGTTAGGTAGTCCACTAACATATATTTTTTAATATTATTCTTGTGGTCTTTCCTTTTCATTCACAAGTAGTTCCTCCTAGCTAAAAGGAAGTTCTCATAATCAGCATTGGACTGGGAAATCAAAACATGCACATTCTACCTTCCATTTTCATTTCACAGGTATTCCTCCCCACCTTTACCTTTCTCATACATACACAATTTATTGCTGAAAAAATCACATTAATTGTGTCTAATAAAATTGGGTAAAATAAATATATATAAGGGTGGGGTATTTCCCTTCACCACCTATGCATCTCAAAATATACAACATGCTAAAAAAACCATGTGTATATACAAAAAGAAACTATAAGGAATGCATGTTATCCCTAGAAATCCTCATAATATATTAAACCTATAAATAAACTCTACTTTAATCATATTATCATCTCAATCCATGTATGACCTTTGATCATCAATTCCATGTGCTTAATCTCCAAAAAAATATGTTCCTTGATCCTCAAGTCTCCATGCTTTTATCTAAATCTAGAAAGTTGCTCGATCACCACTTAAACCCGACATCATCTATTTTTAGATTTTGGTTATATAATAGGATAATTCATTAATATTTACTTCTTGGGCATGAACCTTCACGCGTTGTCTATTTTTTATTTTTCAAGGACCTTCATGCCTACCTCGTACACACCCAAAATCCCCAAGCGTGACCATTACTTAGTCAAAATGGGTCATGCAAAAAATTCCCCTCATGTAAACACAAGAACATAATGAAATCCAAACTCCCTAACTATGAATTAATCATGAAAATCCATTATAGAAGCATCCTATATAGCTCTCAAGTGTCCTTCTTATTCTATGAGTCTCCATTATCATTCTAAAAGAAATCAAAGTTATTGTTCCCAACTTGTAATGCCCCGTTTGATGTTCCCCCAGTCCCTGGCATGATGACCTTGTTGCTAACCCTGGGAGACTGGTGTGTGTGTGTGTTTTCGTTGACCATTGTTGACCGTGTCCAGGTCACAATGAATAATTTTCACCTTCCCTCTCCTTCTTGCCTTTCAAGTCATTATCAACACCCCAAACTGTGGACCCTGTAGCATCATGGACAATTATCTGATTAAAGGAAAATCTGGTTCTCGGTTCGTCAAATTACCTGGTCATCGCCATTAATAGGATTAATAATTATTAATATTTTTAGCCATACAATCATTAAAATAATGTTTATAATACCATTATAATCCTTACCACCGACTTCAATCAGTGGCGTTGGTGTCGAAATTTTATCACTGGTAATGGATTGAATTTAAGTTATATTTTATTTATTTGTCTACTTTATTTTAGGGTTTTATGACGTTTTAGATTAAAACAAACAAAAAAATAGATAAATAAATTTAAAAGAAATTAAAAAAATAAAATAAAATCAAAAGCCCGTAAAGGGGAGGATTAGGGCAAACCTGTCCCTTGTTCTGTAAATGCAACCCTACAATGTGTAGTTTTGGGCACTGGGTGGCTGGTTTGGGGCCGCAAGGACCAACATGAAATGAGTTTGTTGAAGAGGCCTTGGAAACTTTTAAGTAAATGCCTTTGATTCACGTTAAGCCAGACTCCACAACCATTTTAACATCCTCCCAGGCCATGCCAAACTATCTAGTGTGGATTTTCCATCAGCGTAGAATGGAAAGAGGGGGTTTTGACAGTTGTGCAGTCGCAGATGCTTAGGGACAGTGTAAGGATGTTCATCAAAGCAAATGGAGGAGGATTTTTGTTTGTTTTAGCTTGTCACATTGCCAACATCCTCTCAGCGGAACGCAGACCTGCATGGGATCCCATCCAAGAAAAAATGGCTAAGGAACTTTATCAGATGTTGTAGTCACATGTGCCCTAGTAGATACATATGTGGAATGTGGAAGCATGTGAACTATTCGACTAAATGCATGGGAAAAAATGAAATTCCATGGACTGCAATGATTTTAGGATATGCATAAATGTGTTTGTTGAAAAGGCCTTTGAAACTTCGAAGCAAATGCATTTGGTACGAGTAAAGCCAGCAAATGCATATGGTGCGTATAAAGCCAAAATCCATAGCCTTTTTTTTTCCAGCAACCTCTTAGCTGCTATCAAAATGGGAGATTTAGAACAACGCATGGACATCCATCAAAGCATCATGGGAATATATTATCTCTAAATGTCTTGTCAGGTACCCAGATTAATAGGTATGCAAAATGTGAAGGCATACACAATGCATGTGAACTGTTTGACAAAATACCTAAAAGGTGTGTGGTCTCTTAAACTGCAATGATAACAGGGTATACAAAAAAATGGATATGTTAAAAAGGCACTAAACTGTTTGATATAATTCCTTAAAGAAATGTTGTCTCATGGAATGCCATGATGGAAGCATATGCACAAAATGGATTAATAGAAAAGAAACATGAACTATTTGATAGAATGCCTCGAAGGAATGCAGTCTCATGGAGCGCCATGATTTGTAGGATCTGCACAAAATGGGTATGTTAGACATGGATGCAAGATGTGAAAGCCTTGACAGAGCACATTAAATATTCACAAAATACCCCAGATAGATGTTTTATCATGGACAACATGATTTGTAGAGTATGCTCAACCATGGTTTGTTAGATCTGTATGCAAGTTATTGATTTACAAACAAGTTGGTGCTCATAAAGATCAGTTGAGCTTGGAATTCATTCGTGGAGATATGCGTGTTCATAACCTACTATGGTGGGTGAAATCCAAATTTCATAACCTTTGCAATCATCCTAACTTCTTGTGCTGAAATGTAAATCTTAGAGCAAGATTTTCGTGCGGTGGACTTGTTACTTGTATGTGTTCTAACTAGCTTGGGGCACCTCGTACACTACATCATCGATTAATAGAATTTGTATGAAGTGGGTATGTTAAAAAGCTCAGAAAATTTCAAGAAACTACTTATTCTATTGGAAAAATTCAAGGGATCAGGAAGTTGGTGTGACATGGTGGAGATTAAATCCAGACTTGTGAACCGGTTGGTGAAGTGCTTGAGTAAGATGCTGAACCAAAACCTGTGGCTTCGACTGACTTCGTTCTCTAGGCATGGTTCTTCTTCCCTTACCACTCATAATTCTCGTGTTTTAGTTCTCTTTTGCAACTAAATAGAATTTTAAATTATTAGGATTTTTAATATAATTAAATGTCCCTTCAACTCCTTGCAAAACAATAAAGTGTCGTGTCGCAACTCTCGAAGTCATTATAACTCGTCTACTTTAAACCATGAACTATCACCCTCACTTCGAGATGATTTAGAAAAATCTTACCACTTCTTAATCACTCCAATATCATTTTATTGACCAGACGAATTCAAATCCATATTAATAAAGTTGACCTCCTTGTTTTAAATAGTTAAATTTTGCAATTTTTAGAGACTCACTAAGTACCCTTCGCAACTCTGGAAATGAGATGTGAAGTTTCATTCGAGTACCTTGGTATATGAGGATTCACCTTTACCTTTGGTTTGACCTGAAATGAACATATGACATCCTTTTAACGCTCTTATAGGAACCCTGTTACACTAGTTTACAGCAGTAGAAAGCTGTTAAATCTAGAAAGTTGGCTTTCGTTCTGAACCGCCACTTAAAACCTAGAAAGAGAAATCACGTTCTGTCTTTGCAAACCTCTAGCGTTTATACTAGACAAATGCATGGAACATTTAGTATAGGAAAGAGAACTTTTTGGGATAGTTTGGTGAAGCCATTTTGTAGGCCTCTGGTCACAGTTTGACAAGGTCAAACTGGACCAATTTCGTCTTGTCGCTCCAGAAAACTTGTCGCCGTTTGAAAATGGTTTACTAGTTCTCAGTCCCGTCGACTCAGATGGATTCTCCTTATATAGGGGAACTAGTAGGAGATGTCTCGTTGTGTGCTTCTCCATCAAATTTAATTTTGCACATGGTTTTCTGGGCCACTCAAGCTAACTTTTGTCATTTTACAACTGCGTGAACTACGACCAGTGGCCCCAGAAAACTAGCAGCCAAATGTAAACTGTGCACTCGTTTTCAATTCCGTCAGTTGCTATGAACTCTTGGTATATTTGGAGACATGTAGAAAGTTAATCATGGAGGGCATTCTCATTAGAAGGTAAATTTTTGAAGTGGTTTCTTAGCCTCTGAGCACATTTTGTACGTTTTTGTAGTTAGAAAATATAAAAATAGAAAGCTACGGACCTTCATAGGGTTTCCAAACCACCTTGGAAACTTTTAACACATGCAAATAACTGTTTAAAACCATTTAGTGTATCTGTTGTGTGAAATATAACTTTTGACAAAATGGTGTTTTCTCTCTCTTCCCTTCTCTTTCTCTCTCCTAGGTTATAAAATGAAGAAGAAAAAATGAAATGCAATGAATACAGGTTTCTAGACTTTTTATTTCGATTGGAAAATTGTAATTATTGTCTGATGTAAATGGGAAACTGAAAAATGATAATTATGATTGATTAGGGTGGATGTCATGCCAACGATTCATCGCTGATATCATGCTCACGTGGGTTTTGTAGGATGGAAGAATGGTGATGAAAAAGACGATGTGCAATTTAATTATTATTATTGTAATTTTTATAGGTCATTGTAAAATGAATAATTGTCTAATGTAGTCTCTTGTTATAGAAAAGTATAATTGAAATTTGTTAATACGCATGAGATGCTAGTTTTAGGGATAACTTAGGAAATGTGCAACTAATCACCAATTCAATTTGATTCTTAGTTGTTATGGCAAAAAGGGTTTGATTTATATATAGTAAATTTAAATTGAAGTTAATATATTGTAGTATTTTCTCAGTATTCAATAAACAATTAAATTAATTTACTGGGTAATCTTATTACCTTGCAAACATAATAAAGAGTTATAATGGAAACACTCAATCTTAATAAAATATTCATGCATAGCTTTCCTGCATGTGTGATCCGTTTTTACCATATAAGAAATTTTAAAACCGTAGAATGACCTTAAACTTTGCACTCAATGAGACCTCCTAGATTAGGTAAATAAAACCCCTAGTTGGAGTTACTGTCATAGTCATTAGGTTTAGTGACATTGTCATGAACCCATATTTTAGGAATGACATGGTCCAACCTACCCAGAGTATGCGGTTTCCTTCTAGTTTTGGTAATCACAAAAAGAATGTCCTCTCTTTAGGTCCGACACTAGGTTGAGTGTTGAAGACCACCTTAGAAGTCACCTTATGAGTCATTTTTCGAAGGAACGATTTAGTGGTGCTACCTTGGTTTCTATCAAAATAACATCTTGGTATTTTCTTGAACGCGGTTCATGTATAGTTACAATTCTTCCGGTCATGTGCCCCTTCAAGATGTTAGTCAAATACTTATGTAATTCCTGATTTCAAAACAACGCTAAGAACAAGATCTTAGTACGATGTAAGAGCATATTATATAAATGTTGCAAACGAGATTGGAGATTAGGATTAAGGTCAATCTTGGAGTCCTTATAACGTAATTAAACTTTATCATGCATTGCAAAGAATATAAGTTACCTTGGTGCGACCAAACTTTGAGAAAACAAAAGATATGTATATATATATATAATATATATATATATATATATATATATATAAATCTTATAGGAATTCCATAAGTTTTCAACTTATAATAACAATGGTAGGGAAATAAATATAGTGTGAATTAAGAAATATTTTTGGTGAAAAGCTACCCTGTATCTAAATCTCACTTTAGTTGCGTTTTGGACATCAAGTCACTTTCACTTGAGTTGTAAGGGTAAAACTGTAGACATCAAATAAACGTTAGAGAAGAATATTTTTACATAATAATAAGATAATTAAGTAGTTTGTATGTAATTTGATTTATGCCAAATATGTATGTCAGTTATGGAAATTTATATAAAGTATAAGAAGCCAACTTGAGAAGGTCGAATTGTATTTTCAACCGCGGAATAAACTTAAGAAAATGTAGGTGGACAAACGAGAAAATTTATCCTTGCTCATAATGTCCTTGGAAAGTTAACTTTAACCAAAAATACATTTAAGGAAATGTAGTGTTGTGGGTTCTCCATTCCTGAAGCCATGTTCTTGTGGTTGGGTCTTTACTAGTAACCTTCCATTGGGAAAAGTGTAGCATCAACATGCCTATGTCGTTTTCGTGTGTCTATGTGAGTCAATGATTTTTGTGATTGTCGTATGCAAGTCGAGTTCTGTACCTAAAGCCCATGTTGTGTTGTGTGTAGTGAGTAATGTAAGTAAAAAAAAAATTATACTAGTATTTTACTGTTGTATTTGTGTGTGTAAAGTGTGGGTACTACACAACTGTGATCACCCCAAAATTTGGCAATATTACTGACTAATTAAGACTAACATCATAGTAGCCTAGATTGAAGATTACGTTTAAGAATTAAACATTGTGATCAAATATTAAAGGAATTAACTAATGGAAACTAAATGGAATTAAACATCTAATCTATGAGAATCCTTACTATATGAGATGATTACTAATCAACATAGACCTAATTAGATGTAAGGGAAATCAAATTATTGTTTTTTCTACTCCAAAAATTGTGAGAGGATCTCTCTAACAATGGCTATAAGGCCATATTAGATATCCCTTTAGTAACCAACATGAAGATTTGGATGCAAATTTTGAGCAAGCTAATTAAAGAAGGAAGTAAAGCTCTTAATCATATTTGTTTTATGCTATACTAATAAAAGTAGGTTGTAATGTTTAAAGGTAGGTTTTTAGTCCTTTTTTATATTGTTCTATTATGGGAAAACTTGCATCTTGGTGCATGTGGGACTAAACACTTAAAGTAGATTAAGGTTTTCTATTCATGATTGGTTAATTAACAAGTGACAAGAATTTAACGAGCCTTAATTAACCACTAAGCATAAATTAAGAGGCTATGATACATTTTGAATCCTTTTGAGATGCCTTGGAGGCAAATGGGGTGATTTTGAATGGTTGAAAGAGGGGTTTTAGCCAAGAATAGGGTTTATTGACAAAATACAAGGGTACATAGGTTTACTTAGCTAATAATTGCTAATTGTTTGTTTAGAAGAGGATAATAACTAATGATGTGTTATCAATTGGCATCCGGAATGTGATAGAGGTTAGTTAATCAAAAAATCATCATTAATTAACCAAAATAAAGGGAAACATTATTTAATTAGCTTAAATCACTAATTATAATGGAAATAGAATGAATGAGAGTGATTAGTGTGTGTTTAGTAATAAGAGTGTGAAAGTAGAATTTAGGTGTCTACATTTGCCCTTGTTTGAGGTGAAGTAAGTGACATCACTTAAAATATAGTAGACAAGCATAAATAAGTAAATTTTTGAAAAAAAATCAGTAGAATGAAATATTCTCCCTCTAGTGTCGATGGGGTGATAGAATAAGTCAATTGACGAATGAGAATATGAGTGTAACGGATACAAGAAATAGGATAGGGATAAAAAGGATATTTATCGCACCATGTGTTTTGGAAGAAAAATGAATAGTGATAAGGCATGATAGTGAAGAATATAGGAATTTAATTTTCATCCAATATTTCAATAAAAAACTTTGTTTCATCATATTTACCCTATGACCTAAATCATTGGCCCTTATTAAAATAAACAAAAGTGTAAAATACCATGAAAAGCTATATTACAAACATTTTTTCATTGCTAAAAATGTGTAACTCCATGAAAAATACATAATGCAATGTAATAAAACAAATTAAGCCATATAACCTAATAGATAAATAGGTACAATCACATCTACTCAAATAAACAATGTTCAATACAGTTGCACTAATATGTTAGTTATCAAGATTCAGTTCTCGAATGTTCATGTTTTAATGTCAAGGGTTAAAAATGGTGCTTCAAGCAAGGATACATGGGAGGGGAATAATGCAGGTAACAAGTAGTCCCATGAAAATAATTCATGCACTATGACACATTCTCTGGAAACTCATTGTTACACAGGAGTACCGACATAGTAAAAAATTTAGCTTTGTTAATGAGGGTAGATCAAAAATGATCCACAAGTTGTTTGGGAAAAGAACAAGCAAGAACCTAAGAAAGCTATTTTTGTAGGAAAAATTTATATATTAAAGGAAAATTCATTTGATACATGATTCAAATGTGCATATGTCATTTACAAATTTTTGAAAAAACATTATTTTTTGTAAAAAAAATGGAGTATTGTGAATTTTTACCAATTTTTTGGGTGTTTTGTGATTTTTTGAATGTTTTAAATTTTTATAGAACAAAATGATTTACAAGAATTAAAATGTCATGAGATGTCACCAAATAACATTGGATGGTAAAAAAATGTCCCACATAGCAGAAAGGGTTGCCAGGAAGTAAATACATGCCCTAGCGTAGAAAAAATGGGTGAAAAATGATTATGTGTGTAAACATAACCATCACAATGAGTGCAAGAAGAAGTTAGAAGAAAAATTTATTTCCTAGTGCATTTAATGAACTTTTCATCTCAAGCATGTAGGCATGAATGTCGGGTGTGCTGGTATGAAGAACACGTATAGGTGGGCGCGTAGGCTCTTAGATGCAAGAAGAGGTGCATAGGTGCAAACACTGATAGAGGCACACAAGCATGAAGAGGTGCACACTGGCACTGACAGGGCCACACAGGAACTAAGAGGATCACATTGGCACTACATTAGAATGTAGTGCTAGTTTTTTTTATTTTTTTGAAACGTATTTGAACCTTGTGATTTTTTCGACTAACATATTTGAATGTTTTGATTTTTATTACTACCATATTTACATGTTTTTGGCATTTTAAAACATATTTGAATTTTTTTACAATTTTTTAGAAGTTTTTCTGAAGCTATATATAGGAAGATGAAGAAAAATGGATGCCCTTAACGACTGATGGGGTGTATAAGGGTAGAATGCTACACGTATGTACAAGGAAGTGAAGATGCGAAAATTCCCCCAATGTTAGATGGGAATATATAAAGGAAAAATATTCACTCACAGAAGGTGGATTAGGGCCAATATGGATAGGTCAAACATGATGATGAAATAAAACTAGTGAAGTTCTTGGAAGGAGCAAGCATGCCCCCAGTGTAAGCTGACCAAGAAGCACATGATAGAAAGGAAGTAGAAGATTGTTTTTGTGAAAGGGGACAAGGTTCCCACAAACATGGAAAAAAGGTAATATTACACATATGGATGTTCTAAACAAAGTAGAAGGTCAATGAATGTTATAAAAGGTTATGAAAAATGTAGCTAGAAGATAATTGATGAAAAAGTGATTTACCAAAAGCACAGATCACGAGACAAGAGAGACTAAAGCAAAAGTATGAACAAGGTACACAAAAAGAAACTAGGTAACATACTAATCCTATTTTCTCATTGAGATCTAGTGTGTGCACATGGAAATTAATTATCTCTTGGAGGGAAGATTTAATATACAAAAAGTGAAGACACCTTAGCCAATATGTAAGAATGATTTATTGTCAATTTTTATTTGTGAACTGATTATGGAAGGAGAGTCGTAGATTTCTCCACTACCAACCATGCGTCCATAGCCCCGATAAAGATGTATTTGAATCTAATTGCAACATTTCTCTCTTCTAACCAAGTGTTCATAGTCCTAGTAGAGATGATTGGAAATACCTCAAGAGAGAGTTATATATCAATTTGCTTTTAGCTTTTAGCTTTTTTATTTGATCTTTCTTTCTAAAAATTTATTTTAGTTATATAACCTCATATGGCTTGATCGAAGGATACAAAAGTGATTACAGTGACACAATTATCTAGTGTTAATAAACACGTCCAAAATTTCTTCACAACAAGTTTATTAAATGAAGATATTGATAGGATCTCTAAGAGGTTAGTCATTCTTTAATTTACCATGGTGATGAAAGACAAAAGTTAAATGGATACCATAGAGATAAATGTCACAAAATGTGTGCAAATAGACTAACCAAAATAGCATTGAAGGGATGAAAATGGTAGATGAATTATAGAGGGATTGTAAGAAAGGGAAGAAAGAACATCCAAGTGTATAAAATACTTGATTACAATGATTTATCTTTGTACCTTTTATTTTTAATGTTTTCTTATTTTTTGTATTTTAGAATTTTTTTTATTTTTTAGATTTTAGGAAATTGGGACTAATCAATGTCAATCTAGGTGATAAGATCCAAAAATAATATTTTTGATTTTCTTGATAAGGGATGTTAAATGTGTTTTCTTATCAATAGTCATATTATCTCCAATCTTAATGATCTTGTTGAGCTCATACTCAACAAATTAATATGATTTATCTTGAAACATCGACTTCATATGTGGGAGGATGAGTTCCCTATCTATACTTTTATGCACTTTGCACCATACTTGATGGTTGGGTTGGTGTGCATTCTTGAATTACATTTGATTCTAAACTTTATGATTGTTTAAACTATTGGGAAATTTTGAACTATTGGAATTTTTTGTCTTAGCTTTATAAAGAAATTGTTTGGGTTTCCTATAAGCTAATACATGACTTATATGATCCTGAGAAATGGGAGAAGAAAGTGAATGTGTAGAATTGATGTGACAAATGACAGTCAGATTTCCTTAATCATTGATAGAAGGATAATGTGATGGGTGAAAAGGATATGGTCCAAGAATTAAAGAGGATGGGCTACCAAGAGGTGTCCCATAGACTGAAGATGAAGTAATATTAAGATGTGGCCCAAGTATATAATAGGATGCACTAGCATGAGGTGTTCCATAGACTAAATATGAAGGGCTAATAGTATGTGGCCCAAGTATAGAAGAGGATGGACTACCAGGAGGTGATCCAAAAATATAAGATAAAGGGATAGTAGGATGTGGCCCGATAATAGAAGGTAATGGGATCCTAGGTGGTGACCCAAGGTGAGATTGTGATTGAGGAAACATGATAAATTAAGAATGATTGGGTAATGAGAAGATAGGTTGTTGATCAATGCAAGACCTGAGAATTTCATCATACAATGAAGAGTGTGAAGATGGAAGAATAAGAGGAGGTTCAAGTGCAATCATCATAGGGTCTTCCGCTATTTCTTGATAAAAGGAATCAACCTCTTCCCCAAAATATGTGAATGTATCAAATTCTGAATAGAATTATTTATCATAAACTTCTAGAGGAATATCTTCATGTACCCCTATAAATTCTCCAATCGTTTCTTCATTCTGAAATAAATCAAGCGGAATGTGTTATTAGTCGGTCATAAGAGCTTGATTGAAAGAAATAGGTCCAATAGGAGTGGAAGATGTAGAAGATTTTCGTTGATGTACATAAGGGGAATATTTAAACTTATTGTGTTAACAAAGGAATTTGATAGTTTTTCAAAAATCTATCTTAGCACATCATTTCTTGTGAGTGATTCGAAATGGACGCAAAAATTTATCTTTAGAAGAAGGATGAATATAGAATAATACACTATCAAAATTGACTTAAGGGTGAAAGAGGAATTGGATTCTAATTGATATAATAAGATGACTCAAGAGATGAAGTAGAATTTTATTGGGATGTCTCACGAGTGGAAGAAGAAGTGGCTTTGAAATATCTTATTATAGGTTTTCCTAGAAGATAACATAATGTTGGTAGAAAAATACGATCGGTCATCTAGGAAGGGTATTGTGACATAGGGGTCAACTTGGATGATCGATCATAAGAACCTTGAGTTGTACAAATCTTCAAAGAAGGACAAAATGTTTGAGGTGACTAATAAATGGGGTCCTACGAAGAAAGAAAAGACCGTGACTCAATATTTTAATTTTATGTTTTATTGGAAGAAATTTGAGTTGCATGGATCTTCAGTGTAGGAATATGTCATTAAGGCAACTGATAAAGGGGGTTTTACAGAAAAAGGGAGGATGTTGACTTAAGAGTCGAATCAGAGGAATCTAAATAACAATTTGGATTAAAATCATGAGAGTACTGAGAGGAATTAGAAGAATCATTTGGATTGGAAGCTTCAGAATCACACCACCGACTATGAGATGAACATGAGGAAAGATGTAACTGAATGCATTTTATAGTGTGAAGAACCAAATGAGGTCTATTCATAATGGACATCTTTTGATGGGAATGTCAAGATGTAGGTTCCCTATTATCATAAGTATGAGGAACCATGTGATTAATGACATAAAATCATCACAAAGAATGTGGAATAAAAAATGGTCACAAATATGAAGGATCAATGTGAACCTAAGGACACCAAAGAATAAATAATGACACACTAGCTACAAGTTTATATATGATAAGAAGTATCTATTATAAGACAATAAAGTTTAAGACTAAGATATATTCATGATAATAGTTTACACCCTATGTTTTTCCAAGATAAGTTTAGAGAAAATAGTGACAACATAATATCACTACTTAGGTCAAGCTTCAAATAAACAAGAAATAAATACTAAAAAAGTGTTCATGCGAGCCCCTAACTAGATATACTAAAACTATTTTTAGACACAAATAAAGTCTAAGTCTTTGAAAATGGAAGTTACAAATGTGAGTAGTGTAACAACACTATTTTGGCACGTTAATCAAGCTTTGTAGGAAATAAATATTTTAGTTCCAAAATTATGGTATCGTGATGTGAACAATGTAATGTCAACACTCTCTAAAAATCAAGGAAATATTAGGATAAAAAAATAAGCCTAAGTATATCAAGAAGTTGTTATGTGTGGGAGAAACGTAACAAAACAATTTAGAGACTTACATCAACTAAGACATAAGTATCACAATTGCATGGCTCTAATGTGGGAAGCGTAACAACTCAATGGAATTCTATGATGAGAAAACCTAGATACAATATGAAATCTCTATTATGGGTATTGAGGCGATTTCTACTAAGATATAAAGATGTACGTATACACTTTCAACATTTACATCCAGGTCTCAAGTAAGGACGAATCTAAAGGGGTACAAAATTCATGGAAACAATCAATCAATAACACTATGTAGATTTTTTTCTTTCATTACAAATTGGAAACAAGAAAACAAAGGTGTAACCAACTGGCGATGAGAAATAATTTCCTTAACTTTGGTCGAGTTTTTCCTTGTCTTAGGGAAAGTGAAAAACTAGGAGAAAGTAACACATCGTAAGTCTCATGATAAAGTAACATGTGGTTCCAACTTTAGTGGACTCTTCCCTTGTTTGAATAATAAGGTTTTGACTCTAAAAAAAGTTTCATGTTGTAATAGCTCTTTGAAACATGATTTCTAAGTCAAATTACCTGCAGGCCACAAGCTTTTTATTGGTTCACTCTCTAGGTGTCACAAGATATCTCTATGAGTGTGGTTTGCCAAGAAAGTCACACTAACTAAATATTGGAGTATCTCAGCTTTACTTTACCCCTTAGATATAATGAGCAATAAATTGCATTCAGTTTTATCTCAATAGGGTCGTGCGAAGATAATTTTGACTCTAATCTCTCCAAGCATACTAATGAATTGGGTAGTGGATAAATTTCCCATTTTGTTCACAAGTTTCCCTCTTACATGAACTACTTTGGGGCTCCTAGGAGCATCCCTCTTGTTATCTTAAGGTTTATGTGAAAGGGAGTTCACCTAGTTCAAAGTAGACAATCTGTAGATCTTATCCAAAACTTGCATATACAATGGGTTGATTGATAAATGTGGTGTGTTTTTTATATTTTATATTAAGAAATTTAGTTTCGACCACCATTGGTAACCTACAACACATTTGTAGTTATACGTTTTTTTAGATTCTCTTTTCTTTGGAAATCGTTAGGTCCTACACACAAATAGTTAGTAGTTATCCAAAAAGATCTACAATATCATTTTTTTTCCAACAAGTTGCGTACATATGAGCAAATTGGATAAGGTAAGGGTGAGGAGGAATACCTATGAATGAAGGTGGAAGGTAAGGTGTGCTCGTTTTGACTTCTCGATCCAATGATGATTGCGAGAACTTCCTGTTTTAGGAGTAACTACTCGTGAATGCAAAAGAAAGACCACAAGAATAATATTAAACAATATATGTCTATGGACTTCCTAGTGTATGCTAGATTCGGGAAGTGTGGTACTTCCTAAATGGTTGTCAATTCATTATTTAATACAATTTAATGCAAGGAATAATGTAAGAAAATAACATCCTACTATATTTTATCTGATCTACGTACCTCGTTCAAATACAATAAGTAAATTTAATCTAACAAGTAAGGTTATGATAAGATTTGGAAGTGGGGAAGGTAGACAAGGTGACTAGGATAGGTTAGGATCAGGTTTTGGGTGGTTCGGTTTATTTGAGTGAAGGTTATGAGGTTACTGTTATAGGCAGAATTACTAGATGTAAAGATCAATGTCAGTTTGGTATGACTGATGTTGGTTGAGAGGAAACCGATGATGGTTTAGGTTAACCAGCATCGTGAGGGTCGAGATGATAGAAAATCAATAACATTTGGTTTTGGTGATTCTCTGTGATTACACAGAGGATAAAAAGAGAATGGTGAGGTTAATGATAATGTTGGGAATACTCAGAGATGTCTGGAATCGAGTATGGAGATCTAGGAGGTTGTAGGTGGTTAGGCGGAGGGATTGATAGGAAGGTGAGAGGTGATGAGATGAAAAGGAGACTAGGACTACAAAACATAGATAAAGAAATTGATCTAAATAAGTACTGAAAGATGTTGATCCAAATATGTTTACTTGTACTTGCATGCTTGGTGGTTGGATGGAGGTGATGATTTATTTGTGGAACTAGTGGTTAGTGCTTTATCCGTTCTTCTCAGAACTTTACCATGAATTATTAACCTTCATATCATTCTTTGTGCTTGTTTAGGATGTTTGGATGTGTAAGAGTACTCTGCTGCATGCTTGCATGCAAATCTCTCTCTTCCCAGACTCGAATAATTATAACAACCTTGAGAAATGGTTACCCAAAATGAATATAAGGTAATTGATGTCGATTAGAGGTGACTAGCATCGGTTAAGGTAGGAAATCCTAGGTTTACTAAAATGACATATCTTGGGAATATTTTTTGCCAGTTTTGTCTATTTTTCATGGATCAAAATGGGATATTATGCTTAGATAAGTGGGCATACGATTAGAGGAAGAATAGGCATGTGATTTTAGGGTTGAACTAAGTCTTAGTTAAAATGAAACATGCTATGAATAGGTTTATGATGAAGTGTCTAGGTGATGTTGTGGGGTGAGGTATCTAGGTGAGGAGGAAATTATTTCATTTAAGGTAATTAAATAATGAATATTGTGAGAATATGCATTAATTTAATTGTAGGTAATTAAAGTAATATACATGTGGGGTAAACAGGGAGTGTGACCCAAATTTTGTGTCTACATTTTCCCCCCTTTTTTGTCTAGATTGTATTGATAAACGATGCTGAAAAAAACTAGAAGTGATTGCCCCATGTGTGGGTGAAGGTTGTCCCCCTCAAACCAATCATTTTCTAGGTGTTCTACAGAATTGATGAGTGGTTTGACAAATGTGTAGTATGTGGAAATGAAGGTAGGTGGGGAAGGGTATGAGTACAATGGGAAAGGGTGATGGTCAAATTAGGTAATAGGTAATAGGTCGGGGTCAAATTGGGAATGGTTAATGGTTAAATTGGATAATAGGTAATAGCCCAGGGTCAAATTGGGTAATGGGTAATGGAAATCAAATGCACAAACACGTATAGATTGCAACACAGTACCAGGTTGAAGATCTTACAAAATATACATCATCCAAGGTTGATAGATTTATCCAAAAAAGGGTGAAGTGATTCAGGTATCCAAGACATAGGATATCATCTAGAAACACAACGTAGGTTAGGTGCAGGAACATTTAGGTATGTTCCAGCATACCAAAGGTATGGTCTGGATAAACAACATGTTAGTAGGAAAGGTATGGTTGTTAGACTTAAACAATATAAGTAACAACATCATAAGGTATAAAAAGTACATAAAGTCAATGGTCACACCAAGTAGGTCAAGTATTTGTAAATAGGTCATGGCATGGGTAAGACCAAGGTATAGGTAAATAATAGATCCCAAGATGCAACTAAAGAACTGTAGGTGTAGTTTGGGCTTGTAGGTAGGTCTCCATCAATGTGGATGAGGTCAAAGGGTATTGGTCAGGGAGGAGTTGAGGTAAAAATGGGGTAAAAATATAGTAGTAGGTAACTGATATCAGTTAAAAAGTAACCGACATTAGTTTAGCATGACTGACGTCAGACAACTCGAGTGGGCTAAATAAAAAGAAAATTTTGTATTTTATGGATTCATTTTAACTTGTTACTTTGTGGGAAAATGATAGAACGATGAGGTAAAAGTTAGAAAGTGATAGGACGAGATGGAGAGCTAAGATGGCGAGCCTCATAGCGGGTGATTGGAATTTAGTAGGTAGGTCCACGAGATCTATTGGGGACATTTGATTAGTTACAAGGTGAGGAGTGGATTTGGTGTTGGAAGAGGCAGGAGAAGGTTCAGGTGGACCACCAATGCAGCAGCCAAACATACCACCATGTTGATGGCACCAAGATGAGGTAGGATTCGATCCTCTTCTATCATTTGTGTTAAAGATAATGTTTTAAATTGATTTGGGTAAAAAAGGGGTGTTTGGGGGAAAATGAATTTGCATTTATAGGTAAAAACAAATGAAACAAGGGAGGGGGGTTGAATATAGTCTAATTAGGGGTGGGAATGTATTTAGGGTAGGTATGGGTAGGGTAGAGTAGGTTTTTAGGTTGTTTGTGAGAAAATTTGGATAGGTGGGGGCTTTCGGTTTTTTTTACATCGTGAAAGTGAGTAAAGACGGTCAAGGGTAGGATAACATCGATTGGCCATAGTCGACATCATTCAAGTATTAGGTGACCAATGCCAGTTATGATAAATCGATTTTGGTCAATAGTGATCGATGTCAGTTGGCTCTAAGTGAAAATAGGGCAATAAAAGAGATAGGGTGGGAGGGGAAGATAGGAAATGAGATATAAAGGCAGGTTTATTGAGAATGGGTAGGGTAATAGGTACAAATGGTATGAGTTAAGGGATATGAAATTGGGATTGGTAGAAAAGGGGTAGTCCTTAGGGTTGGGATGTGGTTAAGGGATAGTAAGTAGTAAGGGTCTTGGGAATAGGTCGGTTGGTTAAGAGATATGTTGGTTATGGTCAAGGCTTAACAATGTTGTGGTTTGATGGATGCAGGCTAAGGACCAGCTATGGATGATGGACATAGTACTGCCTCTATTGCTAGCAGTATGATTGAGTGTGATCATAGAGGAGTGGAGGCATGTGATGGATGTCGACCTGATTGGGATTCAACACTATAGACATATAGTATGAGTTCTAAGATTGATGGTTACGCTCATTAATAGATGGGATTTAACAACTACAACATTTCATTTGCCGATGAGTGAGATAAAAGTCACCCTGGAGGACATATACAAGATCCTGCAACTACCTATAGTCGGTAAGAATGTTTATTTTTATTTCATCAGAGGCCTCAGAAGAGCTGATAGTGGAGGTGTTTGGAGAGGTGATGACAGAGATGAGGTACCATAGCACTAGTCTAAGCTATGGAGATATATACATGGCCCACCCTTAGGAGATTAGGTTGGTTGTCTTAATCATGGAGGAAGTGTGTTTCTTTTCATTTCTAGATGCAGAGGGTGGGATATTACCATAAGCATCAATGGCAGTTCTCCATGACATGATGGAGGATAGGACCCTTTTTTCTTGGGCACTAACATTCTTGGTACAGTTATACCAAGAGCTATGGGAATATGGGAGGCTACTAAGGTTTAGTTTATGTTTTACATTTATTCTTCATTACTGGGCATACAAGCACATCACATGTGTGTGTCCAGTTGGTTTTCCTCAACCTGATGCATACAATGTGAGCTTGGTCCAATTTGGTTACAGGCGTTGGGTGCATGTTAGGTGAGACCGCATGGATGCTAGGGTTGTACATGATGTAGCACATTATAGGTGCGTATTAGAGGGATTTTTAGGAGTGGACATCATTTAGAGGCCATATGTTGGCTTCCCTTCATATAGGCACATGGTCATGGAGTTAGATGAGCTACACCTTTTTAGATGGATAGAGGGACACCATGTTAGTGAGCATGAGATGATAGCCATTGATAGGGTCAGACGAAAGTTTGGGCTTCCCTAGAATGTTCCTCGATCATTCCCACAATACAAGAGAGATGACATGGAGAGGTACATTACTCTACCATAGCTAATGGTACTGACAAGGAAGGAGAAGTAGGTGGTGGACCGACGGATCAATGATGTTGGGGTTATAGACAGATACAGGAAGTTGTGGGTAGCACAGCTATGGGTAGTACCACCGAGGTCAGGGCAATCTAACTTAGCCACCGTTATGGTTTAAAGGGACACATTAAAGGGGAAAGTGGTTACGATTTTGACACAACTAGGAGTAGTGTAAGAGAAGTTGACAGGATCAGATGCACAGGTTGCCACGTTATAAGCAGAGTTGGTAACCCTGCAGGCCCAGGTTGTACAGGGGAAGGTACTCACACAGGGTGGGGATGGTGATAGGGGATATGTATCCACCTTACAGGAATAGGTAGCGCATATGCAAGGTAAGTTGGCCACTACACAAGCTCATATTGTTTCCCTATAGGCCCAGGTCATAGCATAGGGACCCTCACAAGCCTAGGGATAGGGCCCCATCTTACATGTAGTAACAAGATAGGGTTGCATAGTGTAGGGAGGAGGGAAGAGTTCACATGTATAGGGGTTGAGGCCACTATTAGTAGGGAAAAGCTTGCAGGTTGCTGTAAGACCTATGACGCCACCACAGACAGTGTAGATGATGAGATTTAAGTATTCCTTGAATGAGGTTAGATACCATCAGTATCTCTTCACTACTGTCAGGATATATGTCCCCTACTATATAGAGTACATGGCACAACAGGCCTTGAGTGAGAGGATGAGATCTCGCATGCATAGTGCAAAGAGTACAAGGCACTGAAAATCCTAGAGAAAGGTTCATGGTGAGGCCACTAGCGCATGGAGACCTAACCTAGCTACTGGTTAGGCGGAGGTTGGATCGAGACCCATGGACAGTAGAGAGATGTTTTCAAGGCATGGGGCTACACAAGAGGAGGGGGAGATAGATGAGACCAACCTGGACATCAGATGGGCCAATGATTGATGTTGATGTTGTTGGTTTGAAAATCTGTCGATTGGACAGATCTATGGACAGACGAGCCAACAGTGTGCAGGGCATAACCCCTCTTTGAGTCAGCAAAGTGAAACTAGTTTATTGTTATTCTACCAGTAGGAATCTTGTGCAAGTCTCACAATATTCTACCTTCAGGGGTTGGGATCTCATCCCAGTAGAGGTATTTCCAACTATAAAAGAAGGGAAAGAAAACAGGGTGGGGATATAGGAAAGATCTGAAGGGAGAAAAAAAATGAATTCCAAAGTAGAAAGGTCAGAAGGTCTATGATTTGGGTTGGTAATATATAGAGCCAAACCTACTTTACATAGACAAATAAAGCAATACTGATGAATAAATGACAACAAAGTATAAGTAGATTCAACAAAACAATCACATAGATCTAACATAAGAAAGGTCTGATGTAAAACACATGTATTCAGCACAAAGTCTAAATATTGTATTAATATTTGTTTCTATTACAAAAAGTTCAAAATATTTTCTTCCTATTTCTATTTCTCATCTGAAAAATATCCACCACTTAAATACAACAAGTATTCAAGTATATAGAAGGAGAGAAGAAAAGAAGGTGAAAAACAAAACCAACCACTTAATTACAAAAATATCTTACAAGAGATTCTAAAGTCATTTGTTGACTTTTGACAACTTTGTGGATGACATCATCCCATGGTGCAACATGGATGATGTCATCATTTGTGTCAACATACTTTAGATAATTACAAGGAGAAAGTCAGGAAGAATGAAACTATTCATCATCATCTCGCGGCTGAAAGGGGGTATCCTACTTTTGCTGGTGCTCAGGTGACAAGATGTGGAACTGGGCACGGTATTCCATGAAATTTGTGATCATGGGTTGAAGTTGATCCTGGGAAGGATCCTTGTGTCGATCACTGATAGCCTCGCAAGTCTCCCGCTCGTCTGTGAGATTTTCTGGGAGCTTGGAATATTCATTTTCCGTGTCTATCAAGTACCCAATGAAGTCACGATAGGCCAACAGGTTGTTGATGGATTCAACGTCGAAAGTGACTTCTGGTCCCAGCCCTTGTGAAACGATCTCCTTGAAGATCTAAATAGTTTCATCCACCTTTCTTAAGGTGAAAGAAGGAGTGAGCAAGCCCAAAGACATTCTCAGGAATATTTGCTCCATTTGATGCATTGCATCCAGGGCTTCCTTTTTGATCTTGTCAATCTTCTCTAGGACGAACTCCAGCTAATCGACCCAGTAATCTAGAGTAGAAAGGATTTTGTTGAGGGCTCTGGGGTGTCCAAAGACACCGAACTTGACCAGATCTTTGACTAAATAGTTGAGCATTTTCTAAAAGGTCTCATACTGCATCTTGGCATGGTCCAGCTCTTCGGAGATGGGTCCTACTATTACCTGGAGCTCTTTGTTTGCCCGATTCATATTCTGATATAATCTGGTGAACTTGGCGATCACTCCCTCACTTTCTTTGAGGATTTAGCTCCTCTAGACGGAAAATACCATACCTTGCTCGCCAATTTTGGCGTATTCATTAATCTTGTCCTGGCTCAGAGGCTTAGGAGTTTCAGCGGTAGTTGTAGGAGGTGCACTTCCCATCTTCTACAAGGCATGGAGGAGATGTTTATTTTTCTCCTTTAACAACCTCTTTTCTTCCTTTGCTTCTTGGAGCTTCTTACAAAGGGCGTCAACTACAAATAGGGCCTCTCCTTGAAGGCTTTCTGAAGATGTCCCCATTGTGACTTGGGTCACTGTATAATCTATTGAAGACAGATCCTTTTTATCCTTTAAAGGATTGGGGTAAGCTATCTCTATTACTCTCTCTCCTGACACACTCCGATAGAAGCAGGTTATAGGCTTTTGCTTCTTGGCCCCCTTTTATGGGATGACGGAGAAGTCAATTGGTGCGATGGGAAATTTCCTCTTTTGTTGGCTCAGGTGCTGAGAGATCCATGCTAGACTTATGGGAGAGGGGCCAGAAATAGAAAAGGGAGCAGCTGCAGTAGTAGAAGGAAAATGCGTGGAGACACTTGGAGGCGGCATTGAGAGGGAGGCTGAGGAGTGCTCATAGGAGGAAGAGATACTGCAGTGGGGGTAGACATGGGAATGGAAGGGAGCAGAGAGATGATGGAAGAAATGGTGGGGGACAACTCCGCGAGAGAAGAGAAGATGGACGATGAGGAAGGGGGAATAGTAGAAGATGGGGGAGAGGATACGACTAAAGGAGTGGTCACTTGGGTCACTCAAGAAGGGGAAGGAGGAGAGGGAGAAGAGATAGAAGGGACCTCAATAGTTACAGTAGTGGCAACATCCTGAATGGATGTGCCCATCGAAACATCCTCAGCCGCTTCTTTCTCTGGAGAAGCTAGAGTTATAACTTGTTCTTGTGCGGTAGAAGGGGGACTCTCAGGAGTCTCCTCTTGGGCAGAGCTTGACTCACCCTCCTTGTCTTTACCTTTTCTCTTTGGTAGATGTTTCAGTCTGGAAGGTGCATTGCCCAATGGAGATGTGGTGAAATCAACTTCGAGGTAGATGAGACCATTCATCCTGCACCAGTGCTCTATTCTCCACAGAGTTTCTTTGACCCTTTCTTCTATCATCTGAGGCACTTTAATTCTGTCAACTACAGTGAATGGTAATTCGTCCCCACCCGTGTCAAGATATACCTGATCAACCTCTCGATCAGTAGTTTGATAATCTTTTGGGACGATGGCTACGCCATACTAGATGATTTCAGCCAAGGCCAAGCGGGAATGGTCTTTCCTTCTGAGCTCAACCTCATGATACATGTCAATATAAATATCCTTGATCTGTGGAATGTGGATTGGATCGAGTTTGGCCATGGGCAAGCAATTCCTTGGGTCGAAAGTGGGTCTTTCCAGGAAGTTGTGCTTTAGATTGAGTAGCTCCAGCTCTGTAAACATCTCCTAGGCTTTGTGGTGAGAAAGACAAGTGTACCTACCCACTGTGAGGGGCAAAGGAGTTCCACCCTTCTTTCTCTTCAAGCACTTCTTGTGATAGGTTATGAGCTATCTTGATAGCTCCAACAGGATCAGCTTGGGGCCGGCATATTTTGACAATTTGGTTGGTTCCCCTAAGAAGTTGGCTGCCCTTAGATAAGTGAAGGTGGGGAATTGTGTGACTAAGGCCCCCCACTTCTCTGTTTCTGTAACAATGCTCTTGGTTATACGACCGTGAGTCATGTTTGGCCTCAAAAGGTAGACGATGCCATAGAATAAGGCATCATTAAAATTTGTAAACTGAGAAATACTGTTTTCCAGCTTCAGCTCTAGATAGTATTCATATATTTTTACTTGGGGCCAAACCTGCACCGCATTAACGCTGGATAATCTCTCTCTGAGGCTACAATGTAAACTATGTAGGAGTTCATGTAGAACCTCCCCGTTGTGGTAAGTTACTGGAGCTACTCGGATATAGTGCTGCTTATGATCTCCGCCCACTCGAAGCGTTGATCTGGCACATTCTTGTTCATTGTCTCCAGGTATCTAAGCATCCATTTATGAAAGTAGTGGGCATCAGGAAGCCCAAATAATCTACTTAGGAACGTGATGGTATCACTGAGTTCCTCTGAGAAATCACTGCAATGAATGACTTGTGGCCATCTGGTCACTACCTTCTTGTTTTTCAGGTATACCTCATTCATTAATTGCATACACGAGTCTTCATTATATTCCCAAGCCTTGGTGCAATCTTCTCGGCTTATGGCCACAAAGTACCGGTGGTGAGGAATGCCAAGCATTATTTCGAAGTGCCGGGAAGTGAGGTTGATCATGACCTTGCCTTTCTCATTCTAGACACACCTTTTGTTTTTGTTGTAGCAGCGAGCTACTATCATCATGAACTCGTTGTTCACAGCACTGACCGAGATCCCTCCAGCAAAATGTAGGCCACTTCCTACTAGTTTGTCCATCCACGGACTTCCTGTGACCCTTCTAGTTCTGGCCCAGAAGTCTTCCATATCGATATGACCAAGTTTTGAGTCTCTTATATCCAGGTCACACTCTGCCTGGGATTCGGGCATCCTGACCCTCTGATATTTATACTTCATTTCTTCCTCTGTAAGCTTGGATTTACCCTTAGAATTGGTGGGTCTCTTGCTTAATGTAGACATATGTAGTTCTGAACTTAGTTGTTGATCTGCAAGAAGAAGAAGTGAAACCCAATGTAGGAGAGTCATGTTAGCTATTTGATCTCCCATTAAAGTATTGACAGAAGGAAGAGTTAGTAATTTTAAGGCATCAGGGCGCAGGGCGCATGAACACTGCAGGCTGCAGGGCTAAATAGTATGGCGCACAGAAAAATGGTGTTACAAGGGACAAATCAGTGCCAAAGGACACAAGGCGCATGGATACTGCACATGACACTTTTTGTTATTGCAAGCGGGAGTGCGCCAGCACCATTTATATGCATTTTATACCGGGCGCATGTATTTATCATGTTGCATGGAGACAGGGTGTGCCAAAGGCGCATATATTTTTCATGTTACATAGGGATTTGGTGCACCAAAGACGCGCAAGTTTAGCATGTGTAACATAGACTTCAAGTGTGAAAAAGGGGAACTTGGCGTGGCACATACGAGGTCTGCATGACATGATGTTTCTGTAATAGGGGATGCGCCTGTGCCTTTGAACTCAGTTTTACACTTGGCACAAGTAATTCCAGTGTTGCATGGGTGCAGGGTGCGCCCAAGGGTGTAGATTCATTATGTGTAGCACATGACATTTTTTGTTGTGATAAGGAAAGTGCTTGCATTCATATGGAGACTAGTTTTTGCAAAGCGTAGAGAGCTCATGTGCTACAATTAAATCCAGTGCACCATAGGCATGACTGTGCTTCTTGTTACAAGGGTTGTGCGTGTGCCAAGGGAAAACGTAGTTTTGGAAAGCAATTTTTCTTCCCTCTCTGACAGATCACGATTTTTAGGCTTAACTCCACATTACTTCAAGTGGTGAAGGGGGTAGTAAGGAGGTTTTGGATTTTGCTTTCAGGGGAGAGTCATCCTAACCAGTAGATCCAGAAAAAGGATGGAAACAACTTTGGGAGGGAAAAACAGAAAAGCAGGAGGAGCTTCATGGTTCTCAGATCTATTCTATCCTACCACTGAAACAAACAATCACAGCAAAACCAAAACACGAGAAAAACGAGGACCACTTACCCGGAATATATATAATACGAGAGGTGAAATGGGGTCCACGAATGCAACATGAGGATGACAGGCATGCTAACAGGTGTAGAGGAATAAGATCAATCACATGTTTGAATTGTGAAAGTGACAGGGCGGATGCACCTATATATAGGCAAAGGTGTAATAAATGCGCCAACCACTTTTTGAAGTGGCGCATCAAAACACCTGTCGACATTGCAAAGCTTGTGCCATGTGGTGCACCGAAATGCATGTTAACACTTGGTTATGTGCACCTTTAGCGCACCAATAGTGTTGTCAACATGGCAATATGTGCACCCTTTGGTGCACCAAAACACGACACAACAAAAATATTGTTGACACAAAGGCACATGTGCCTTGGCGCATGAAAGAAAGGTGCAACATGGTGAGGCACACCAAAATGTGTGTCGACACACTAAAGGGTGCGCCAAAGGAAATGAAGGGGGTGTAGATTTACTCTGTGTTGCACAGAAAAAAGGTGCGCCCAACCAAAAAAGACCAAAAATGGCAATGTCTGGAAAACTAGATTTCCTGGGAAAGGATTTTGCAACGCTCCGAATGCAGAGGGGTCCCTGACGAGGGACCAAAAAAAAATTTCATTGGGTTACCCGCGAAATTGCCCTTGCCAATTTTACGGGATAACAGATGTATATCATCATTTTATTTTTTTGTTGATATATAGTGGCCTGCATGCTGATGATAGTGAGGTTGTACATAATTTTTTTGATATTTTGAATATTTTTTATCATATACCCTCCTACGTGTGAAAGATGGTGAGGCTATATATGAGAGTCTTAAGATACTTATATTATTTTGTATCAGTGTATAGTTGATGGATACAAAAAAATTCATAGCGATATAGATGATGATATCTATTGGATGGACGATGTACTTGTGTTTTGAAATTCCTATGGTTATTTGTATATGGATGGAAACTAGGTGGATTAGGCATGGTAGAGTCAAGTTGGTTAGGCATGGTTGAGTCAGGTATATGCATGGTTGAGTTAGATAGATTATGCATTGTTGAGTTTGGTCATTTAGGCATGGTGGAGTCAACTCAATTAGGTGTGGTGGAGTTAGGTTGGTTAGGCATGATGGAGTTAGGTTGGTTAGGCATGGACGAGTCATGTTTTTGGTTTTGATTTATTTTTCAAGCTATTAGTGAGTATGGGAAAATGAATGATGATGAATATGTATGTTATGCTTTAATTTTCTAATTATTTTCTATCATGGAAACATAAAATGATAAACAGATGATCTGATGATGAGTTAAAAATTGTAATTAGGTGTGTATGTGTGTTAATTGATGCTTGTTTTAATTTTTAGTTGTTGATATAAAATGGAAACCAACTAAGGTAGAATAATTAAAAAATAGGAAAATGAGGGGGGAATTGGTTACTGTAAAGAGTGGTTGAGCTAACCTCTCAGGGGCCCATGCTTATAGAGTGTTGCCTACATAGACCCGATGAAAAGGAGCCTTAGGCTGATGTAGTTATCCCATAAGTTAGGGAAGAATGTGATGAGGTAGAGGAATGGGTTAGTAGGTTTCAGGCATAATTGAGTCTATGTCATAGGAATTATTGAGTTAGGTCGATTAGGCATGGTTGAGTTAGGTCACTTAGGCATGGTTGAGTCTTAGGTGAAGGCGAAAATATTTAAAATGTAGATATTGATGATTTGGTATTGTATAGGAGAATTAATAAGTAATGGAGAAGGTGAATAGTAAGAGGTGACCAAACTATCCAGCTAATTGATAAGGACCATAACGAGTCTACCATACCATAGAAAGGCTTATGAACGTAAGACCCTAAAGGCATTTGCATGATTATTGTAAGGTTGAAGAAAATAACATGATCACGAAATGTTGTGTTTATGGTAATTTCCTTGAGAAGATAGAAAATTAGGGTGAAAAGGAAGTAAGGTGAAAATGGGTGGCTTATTGTAACATAGTGTACAACAACTTGTTTACCTAGCAAGAAACCCATGATAAAAAATAGGAAAGTACATGAAAAAAAAATTACCATTTTCTTATTTTTTTTTTGTTTTTGATATACTAATCAATGAGAGAAGTCTATATGGGATGAGTATATCATCTACTTGAGGTCTTTGTGAATCTGATCAATACAGGAAGCTTCTGACTATTTTATTTTATTGTTGCAATGACTTTATATAGTTGTCTTTCAAGGGAGCAGTCTATTCATAGTGGTGAGATAGAGAGAAGAGATGTCCCTTTTGAGGGATTCATCTCATTGCTAAAAGTTTGACTCAAGGAGTTGAATCCCATTTTATTTTTGGATGTTTAAGTCATGGAAAATACTATAAAGGAAGATTAGTTTCTTGTTTGGAAGAAAAAACCATAACATACAAAGGTTAACTATGAAAGAGATGGTTTCAAGTGATGAACAACCATGGGATTCCATCTTGAAAAAGATGAAAAGTATCCATGAGAATCATGCCATGAGCAGAAATGTGGTAGTCATATTGAAGATAAGGCTTAAAGGTGATGGGTAATCACATGATTCTTGTTTAATTGTTAATCCTCAAAACAGGAAAAATGTAAGGTGAATGGTGCTCAAGGGATGAGCTAAAAATAAACAAAAGGTTATATAGGAATTGATTCAACAATAGAATGGTTAAATATGCAAGGAATTTAGAGGTTCAGGTTCAGGTTTACATTTGAGTGAAGATAAATGATAAGCACCTAATCCATAGGTATGAGTAACGATATAGGGTCCAAGAAAATTAGGAGTAAATTTTCCCCGTTTATTTTTCTCTTCTTTAGTTACATGTTGATTTTCCTTTAGGATGAGGTTGCAAACCTAGAAGGTTCATTCATGGACACATTTATTGTAGGCATGCTTGATAGGTATTTTTAGATTTGAAGATGATCAAGAGTATTGAGATGATGTTTATCTAACAACTCAAGTTGTGTTAAACGGTCCTGGCGAAAGTCATCATCGTTGAGCATGTCTTCTAGTGAGATGTAGAGAGATGGAATATGGACTTCAAGATGCAAGACAACCTCAATACCATAGACCAGAGAGAAATGTATAATAATAGTTGAAGTGTGAATACTAGTGCGGTAAGCCCACAAGATGAAAGGAATGAAAGGAATGTGTGTATGCCAATCTAACTACTTTCATAAGAATTTTGTTCAAGGTTTTATTGGTTGATTTTGCTTGGCCATTTGATTGTGGGTAATAAGGTGATGAGAAATTGAATTGAATGCCAAAATCGTCACAAATATTTTGTAGGTTTTTGTTTTTAAATTGTTTTTTGTTATCAGTGATGTTGCAGTGAGGGACACCAAAGCGATAAGTGATGTGATGGTTGATGCATTCAAAAAAAATCTTAGCTTTGGTAGAAATGAGAGGGATAGATTCTACCCATTTAGTGTAGTATTTAGTAGTGGCTATAATCCATTGGTGGCATTGTGAAGAATGAGGATTGATATCTCCAAAAAGATTCAAACCCCATTGAGAGAAAGACCAAATGTCTTGTGTGACCTGTAAGGCATGACTAGGTGTGTGATAAATATTAGCATGTTGTTGGAATTTCACACAGTGTTTGACATAGTCACAATAATCATGGTTTAGGGTTGGCCAATAATAGCCTAGGAAAATAATGTGTTTAGCAAAAGCTAAGCCACTAAAGTGATCTCCACAAATTCTTCCATGAGCTTCCTTGATGGTGTAGGGTATTTCAGAACTTATAAGGCATCGTAAGAGAAAACTGTCGAAGCCACATTTATAAAGAAGACCACCTATGATGACATAGTGAGATATACCTTTAAAAAAGGTGTGTTGTCCATTACGAATGAGGTCGGGAGGCAGAATAGAAAGGGAAAAGTAGTCTACGAACTAGTTATATCAAAGGTCACATGGGTCAGGCGCAACGGTTCTGATGGATTTGACCTCTTGAGATAGATAAGAGGGTGATTACAACATTTATATTGTGATAAATATTTTAGATTCAGAAGGTGAAGCAGGTATTTGAGAAGCCAAGCAGGCCATGGTATCCAAAAATTTATTAGTAGAACGTTGGGTGGTTTGAAGTTTGTAATGGTCAAAGGTAGTCAAAATTATGTCGACATGACATTTGTACTTTTGGATTATTTCATTACAACACTAGTATATACCATTCAATTGGTTTACAACAAGTTAGGAATCACCAAATATATTAATTGATTTTACATCTAGGGAAATGGTAGTTTGAAGGCCTAATATGAGTGCTTCATATTCAATGATGTTGCTAGTGCAATCAAAATCTATTTTGAATGATAATGGAATAGGTTCCCCATAAAAAGGAATGAGGATAACAAATGCACCACCCCTACGCTGAAATTTAGAACCATCAATGAATAAGGTCATCTTGTAAGTTTTATTGTATGTTCTTGAAGAGATGGTAACAATGGATTTGTATGGGAAATCGAAGTTAGAAGGTTGATATCTAGAGAGAGGTGTGTCTACAAGTTGGTTAGCAATGACTTTACCTTTGAAATAACTTTGATGGATGAGTTCAAGGTGAAAGTATGCAAGAATCTTGATCCAACATGTGGCACGTTGATGCTGGCAGGGTTTTCCATACATGTAATGTAGGAGATCAGTGTTAGTGATGACAAAGGTTTTGTGGTTGAATAGGTAACATGAAGAAGTTTAGTGGTGACAAAAACTAAGGCTAAGGAAAGTTTTTTAACATGGGTGTACCTAGTTTCTTACTCTAAAAGGGTATGGATTATGTAATAAATTTATTTCTCCCTGTGTTACTCGTCATGATGAGAGAGCATGGAACCTAAGGAATGGTCAGTAGCAGAAATGTATAGGTAAAAGGGCTGGTCATATTTAGGGAGGAATGAGCACCGGTGGTTGAAGAAGGTATTATTTTAAGGCATCAAAGGATTTGTGGAAGTCATCATCCCATTTGAATGAGACATCATTTTTTAGGAGATTATGAAATGGTTGATGACGGTCTGAAAGTTGTGAAATAAACTGATGAATAGATTACAACTTTCCTTGCAAACATAGAAGTTGACAAAGATTAGTAGGCACAGGTATTTCGAGAATATCCTTTACTTTAGTGGGATCAACTTCTATGCCATGCAAAGAAACAATGAAACCAAGGAGCTTTCCTAAAAGCACCATGAAGACACACTTATTAGCTTAAAGGTGAACATAATACTTGATGAGGAAATCAAAGATGATCTTAAGGACTATTAGGTTTTTGGCCCAATATTTCAATTTGGCAAGAAGTTCATCTACATAATCTTCCAATATGCGATGAATTATGTCATGAAAGATATAAGTCACGACTCGTTGATATGTAGAAATAGCTTTTTAAGGCCAAAAGGTATGACTTGATAACCAAAGGTCCCCAAAGGGGTGATGAAGGTAGTTTCGTGTTGATCTTATGGAGCAAGTAATATTTGATTATAACTTGATAAACTATCCATTAGTGATAGCATTTCATGGTTGGTAATGAGATCAACTAGTTAGTCAATTCCTAGTATAGAAAAGTCATCTTTGGGGCAAGCTAAGTTGAGGTTGTGTAAATTCGTGCAAATACGAAGTCCCTCTGTCACTTTTGTAATAGGAATGATGTTAGAAATCCATTGTGGATGGTCAATGGGTAGGATGAAGGAAACCAAGAGAAGGTGCTGAAGTTCTTTTTTGACAAGAAGGGGAATGCAAGGATGCATTTTCCATAGCTTCTATTTTATGGGTTTGGCATCAAGAATGGTTATGATATTGTGGACCACAATGTTTGGGTTGATACCGGGAATATCAGCATAGGACTAAGAAAAATCATTGCTATGATCCTAGAGGAAAGAAGTAAAAGCTTCATGTTCAACAACATCTAAAGATTGACCTATCTTTAGAATGTTTGGGTTGTCCTGAGTGTTAATGTTGATTTTGATTGTTGATTCGTTTAACATGCTTTACATCTTAGAAGGTGATGACTATTAAATATAAGAATATTCTACACCAAGATAGGTTAGTATAGACTCATCATCTTGACATTAAATGACGCTAATAGAAGGTGTATCATCATTGATTATATTAGGATACAAGAATGGAAAAGAAGGATCCTTTCCATCGCATTGATAAGTCAGAGGTTCTAGGAAAATCGTGTTCATGAATTTTTTTTAGGAGGAATAGATTTGGGATGTATGGACTCTGTGGGTGAAGGTGGTGACCTTTGTGAATGGGTAGGAGAAGGTTTATCTTCATTAATGAGGTTGATGTGTCCCTTATTAGAAGATGGTGTAGTAAAGCCAATGCCACTGTGACCATTGTGTTTACGGGTGGTACACGGAATGACAGTATGACGGCCTTGTTAGTAGAAAATGAAGCCAAAGTCTTTCCATGTGTAATGGTGAAGGAAATTGTGGGAAAATTAGTGGTTAGTAAGAGATTGGAGGTTTGATGAAAAGGTTCGTGCTTGGGATGGAGGTTTGGGTGAATAAGTGGTAATATTAAGTACCCCATATGTTAAGTTAGTACGAAGGTTGGGAGGACCATAAGGAAAAACCTCTCATATGCAATAGTCATAATGAGGGTGTTGGTGTAGGTTTTCATAATCTTATGGACTGAGGAACGTGTTAATATTCTAGAGGCAGTACTACCCAAGAGTGAGGCATTGAAAAATTCCTTCTAAGGGACTGATAGTTGATATGCGGATAGTGGGGATAGATGAATCAATAGAAAATTAGGTAGGAGGGGTATTGCTTGGTTAGTAATTAGATGGATCAATTACAGAGGATGCGGTAGCAGTAGGAATAGAAGAGTTCAGTTTGGGAGAGGTGGCAACAACATTGGTGGATGGGGCTATGGGTAAAGCGGAAGGAGGGTAGTGGTAGATGCCTTAACTGGGATAAGGACATTGTTAGGTATGTATAATGTGTTATAGGTTTTGAATGGTGACAGGTCAGCTAGGATGGTATAGTTATGCCATCCATGTTTGAATTTTACGTAGTGGTGTAAAGTTTAAGGAACGCAACCCATGACACAAATCCAAGATCATTCGAGCAATAAGTTATACTGTAAATCTCCCTCTAAGATGTAGAATAATTCAGGGATAGTGCGAGGGCCTACGTAAACATGAAGAATAATGGTGCCAAGGGTGGAGGTGATCACGTCATTGAAATAACATAGTATAACTATTTAATTATGCATATAATTTGAAGGGATGCACATTTGATTGTAGGCATGGGAGGAGATAATGTTTATGCTAGCAACACTATCGATCATAATACGTCGTATGTGTATGTTATCGATATAGATAGAAATGAAAAGGGCAGTATCAGGGTCATCTGACTAGAGAGAAATGATCTCCTCATCAGAGAAAATGATAACAACAACTTGATTAGTGGGCATGGGGGTAGATGAAGGAGATGATTTGGTAAGTGAATCCACGTGGTGAAGGTTAATAATGGAGGCTAGTGGTGTTGGGTCATTGGGTAAAATTTTGATGGATTATAAAACCTCCATAAGAACTTGTCTATGAGATTTAGAAGTTTGGATGAGATCATATAGAGACATCTTTAGAGGGGATTGATAAATTGTTTTATCATTATACGATGGGTGATCCCATCAAAGATAGGCTATGTGGGTCCTCGAATGGTGATTTTTGGCATGGGTGAAAATGGTATATTGGGCATGGGGTTGGTTGATGGACTAGTTGATGTTTGTTTTCTATTGTCCTTCTGAGAATGGGTGGAAACTTGGACCATGTTAATATGAGGGGAGGTGGTATATGGAGAAGGTTTTGGATGAGTATTGTAATTGAATGAGGGGAAAATACCTAATGGGGGGAAGATCCTTGAGAAATGACCAGGGAAAAATGGCATTTAG
>CM034151.1:342895138-343048526 GCA_019776745.2 Taxus chinensis
TTTTGTAATTAATATTAGAAATTAATTAAATAAAAATATCCACATGTTACATAATTTAATGCTTTCTATGCATATTATTTAACCACTCTTAAATATCTAAAAAGGAATGGAAAAAAATCACAAAACAAATAAAATCACCCAATACTTTATACATGTATATTGACACTTATCTTTCTCAAAAAATTTTGTTGGAAATATTTTCATTGATGTCAAAGGAATAATGATAAGTATTTGTTATATTATAAATATTTTAATTAATGCTTACAAAAGTATCCTTCTTGTGAACAATATGTTTTTAATTTGAAATCAACATGTCACGTGCCAAATAAAATGGTTCTGTAATGTTCCATGGGTTTTTGTAGTGTGGCACAAGTTTTGTAGCGTTTCATGTTGAAACATAATGATTAAGTGGTCTGGCCAACCCTTAATGTATATGGGTCCATCACCGATATATAGGTTAATATTTAATAATATAAAACATTTATATTTCTATTATTAAATATGCTAACCTAGATGTATACTTTAGGTTAAATATTTAATATCATGAAATTATTATATTTCTAATATTAAATATTATAAACCTAGGTGTATGTGTCAACCATTTTAGGTTGAAAAGGTGGGTCAGGAGACATACCTGATCACATTATATAAAAAGGACTTTACGTCCTCATTTGATATATTGGGGAAACATATCAAAGGTGTGCAAATCAAGTGATTTGTTTTTACCCTTGGTAAATAGGGTTTCAAAGGAGGAGGTGATCTTATTGGATGTAAAATAAGTTCTCAGACTAAAAAGTTATTTTCAAAGTTTTTTTTACCCGATTGAGGTTTTCCACTATAAATATTGTGTCACTTATGTTATTTATTTCTAGTAAGTGTTTCTTTATTTACCTATGTTATGATGTGATATTTATTGTAACATTATATAATATGTAAGTTGATTAAATCCATATTTATTAAAATACTCAAATTCTAACATGGTAACAGAGCGAGGTAAATTTGGATGAATTTGCTGATTTTGTTGCTGACCTTAATCTCATGGATGTGGATCTTCATGGAAATTAGTTTACCTGGAATAACAGAAGGTTGGGGAAAGACTTAATTTAAGTTATACTGGGTAGGGATCTTTTCTTTGCTAGCTAGATTCTTAGTCAGGACTTCCATCTTACCTCTCTACCCAGAATTGGGTCGGACCGCAATCCAATTGCTTTAAAACTCTTCAATTGGACTAAGGCCACAAGAATTTCCTTCAAATTTGAAAAGATGTGGATGGATCATGATGATATCCATGATAGGATTAAGGAATGGTGTATTTTGGATGGTGAGGGCACTACTCAGTTTAGACTTATTCAAAAACTTAAAAATGTCAAAAAACAGGTTAAGATCTGGAATAAAGAGGTTTTTGGGAATGTGTTTGAGCAAAAAAAGGAATTAAAGAAAAATATCCAAGATTTGGAAATCAAGATGAATTCAATGGGGAGATGTATTGAAGATCAATTAGTGGAAAAAAATATTCTTTCAGAGCTACATACGGTATGTAGCAGAGAAGAATCCCTATGGAGACTCAAATCTAGGGCTATTTGGTTGAAAGAAGGAGATAGAAATACAAAATTATTCCATATGACCATCTTGAAGCATATATCCTGCAACAAGATAATGGAAGTTGCTAAAGGAAATGGCACTGTTATAAAAGACCCAAGAATCTTCAAAGAGGAAGCTCTCAAATTTTACAAAAAATTACTTGATGAGAAAAATATCATTAATGATGAGGTAGTTTCTTTCATGTTGGAGGATATCCCCCAAGAAAAAATTGAAGAGAAGATATTTAAAGACATCACTAAAATTGTCACATTAGAATAACTTCAAATATTTGTGTTTACTCTTGAAGGGGATAAGGCTCTGGGCCCGGATGGTTTCTCTGTCAACGTTTTTCAGAAGTTTTGGGAAATATGTTCACATGATCTTCTCAAGGTGGTAAATGAATTCTATAGAACTGGGGATCTTTTGAAAGAGTTGAACAGCACCCACATTGTGCTTGCTCCAAAAAAAATGGACACTAAGTATTTCAAAGACTTCAGACCCATTAATCTAGTGAATGTTATTTATAGAATTTTTACCAAGATCATTACTACCAGACTTCAGTTCATTATGAATGATTTAATATCAAAATAGCAGACTGGTTTGATTAAAGGCAAGATTTGTCAGGATGGAGTGATTATGGTCCATGAGACTATTCACTCTTTGGATAATAACAAAAAAGCAAACATAGTCCTTAAACTTGATATGAATAAATCCTTCGATAATGTCTCCTGGGCCTTCCTGGACAAGGTTATGACAAAAAATGGTTTTCTAACTAAATTCAAAAAAATTATTAAGGCATGCATCACTACGGCTAGATTCTTAGTGGTGGTAAATAGAGAGCCGGTGGGATTCTTTACTAGCAGTAGAGGGTTAAGTCAAGGGGACCCCATATCCCCTTTGTTATTCATTCTTATGGCAGACAGTCTCAGCAGAACAATTGATAAAGCAGTCATATATGGTCTTCTAAAAGGATCTAAGCTCACTTCCACTAACAAAGTAGCTTCTCATCTACAATTCATGGATGATACAATCCTTTTGTTAATGTCTTCAATCCTTGAAGCTAAGGAAACAAATTCTATTCTAAAATTATATGAATCTGCTTTTGGGTAAGAGATTAATTTTGATAAAAGTTCTATTTTCTTTTTTAACACCCCTGAGGAAAGACAACTTAAAATAGCAAAAAATTTGGGTTGTAAAATCAATTCACTCCCCACTACTTATTTGGCCCCCCCTTGGTATGAAAAAAGTATCAACCAAATTCTGGAATGACATGGTGGAAATATTTTAAAAGAAAATGGATGGTTGGAAAGGAGTCATTCTATCAAGTGCTGGTAAGTGTCTGCTCATAAAAAGCACTCTTCAGAATCTCCCTATATATATCATGTCACTATATAATATCCCTTCTACTTTCAGAGGAAAAATTGAGAGGATTCAGAATAACTTTTATGGCAAAGAATGGAGGATAAATTTAAATATCAATTGGTAGCTTGGGACCAAGTTTGCACTCCCAAAAGAATTGGGGACTTGGGTATAAAAGACAACAAAAAAATGAATGAGGCTCTAATTGAAAAAATGGGCTAGAGAATTATCTTGGAGAAATAACCCTGGATTGAAATAATTAAGGCCAAATATCTTAATCAACAAACAACCATTTATTTTCTTTAGGAAGAGAACCTTCCTTGTGGATCCACTTTTTTGAATAATTTAGTGCAAATCAGGAATTTCATCAAACATGGAAGCAAATGGAAAGTGGGGAATGGCAGAGATATAAGATTTTTGGAGGATAACTAGTCTAATTGCAGTCTTATTGACATATTTGGATTAGTCAGAGATAGACTTGAACGTAAGTATGGTACCAAAATCATGGATTAAATTGACAGGGATGGAAATAAGAAGATATGAAAAAAACTCACTATGGACAGGGAAGATCTGAACCACGTGATGTCCTCTTTGCAAGAGCATTTGGACCTTATCCCCTTAATTCAACTAGATGTTTAGGATGAATTAGTCTGGAACAACTCTATTGATGGAGATTACTCTGTTAAATCTAGATATAATACTTTCTTTGAAACTGTTCAGGGTGAGTTCAACTGGAGTAGGATTTGGATGGTTGAGATCACACCAAAAATCAATTTTTTCTTTTGGCTTGCTCTCAGGGGAAGAATTATCACCAATGACAACTTGATAAGAAAAGGTTTCATAATGCCAAATAGATTCCATCTCTATAAAAAAGAATTTGAGGATATCAGACACTTGTTAGTTCATTGTGAGTATGCCACTAAAATTTGGAGTATTTCCTTTTCTAATTTCAATGTCTCCTAGGTTGTGCCGAAGGACTTCATCCAGTTTTGGACCCAATGGAATCCTCCTTTTAAACACTATGTTGTGAGAAGAATTTGGAAACTAGTAATGCCCCATATTATTTGGAGGATTTGGAAAGATAGAAATGATGTCATTTTTAGAAACATTAGACAACAATGCAAGTTCATCTTTGTTAAGATTACTAATTTTTTTTTGGAATATATAGGGTAAAAAGAGGGTTTTAGAAGGTCCTACAACCTTATACAAAAAATCTCTTTAGGCCAGATTTAGCCATGTATAACATAACAAAAAAGTACACATGGAGATTCCAAAAAAGGAAAATGAAAAGACAGTAGAAGAGAAGAGGAAAACATCAGAAGAGCTTTTTCAGCTCAGAGACAGTAGTTCTAGCTCTGGGGGATCCTGAATCCTCCGCAAGTTATTCCGTAAGGGTGATGAGATCTAAGCAATCTTTGGCAATGATGGTCCTGGTAGAATCAGTGAAGGCCTCCCAGGCCTTCAAGACATGATGGAGCTTGTTTAAAATAGATGACACCAAATCGAATCTACGTTCATCCCTCTGTGAGTCAACAGATGTAGGCTCAGTGGGAGTTGATTTCAAATTCAGAGAAGATTTCGTAGTGTCAGTAAGAGGTTCACTTTCATCGAAGAGTGGATTGTTTCCAACAGTCTGAGAAGTGGGGTCGTCCACAGGCTGATTTTTCTCCAACTGCTTTGAGGCCGGGAAGTTAGGATAGAGCTTGGCGAGGCCCAGAATGTCTTCAACCAGAGAAGTATCAGGACTTGAGACCAGGGAGATAACTTTAAAACTGGTGTCAATGCCTTCCAGCAACAGGCACAAAAGGTGTGGGGGGAAAATGGGGGGAGTAGAAGGCTCGAAGAAAATGAGGGGAGGGCTAAGAATGGTGACATCTGAGTCAGAGTTAGAGGACAGGTGTAAATGATGGCAGCACTGAGAAGAGTGGAGGGAGGTGGAGGAGGGGTGGGGGGAAGGTGATGGAGAACGGCGACGATGACCATATTTTGGGGGAAACCAAATTAAGTCAGCATGCAAAGTAGCTTCAGAAAAAAGAAAGTACAGTAAGCCCTGGTGGAGTATAGCCCCTTCCCCATCATGAGCCAATTGAACAAAGTGCTCTACAGAATGATAGAGGAAAGTTGCCAGATTAATATTTTCCCCCCAATGCAGATGAGAAAGGATGAAGAAGTGAGGGCCGTAGACTAGATGATATCAACTATCGATGTTGAAATAACGCATTACAACTTCAGTGACTCTGTTCCATGGAGGAGGCAGGGAATCACAAGTATAGCCAGAGAGATATTTGATCCACTTATCCCTAGGAGTGATAAAATCCTTCATTTCAGCATGTAGCGAGTGCTTGAAATAGATGTCGCTTGCTACAGGAAGATCTGTGGCATCAGCGATAGCATTGGTGGTGATGGTAAAGTGCGTGTTAACAATCTATACCCACCCCTTTGACTAAGAAGCCATAACGGCGTACGAGACCATGGCCAAGTAACCCATCATTTTCTCCACAAAGGTCGCGATGCCATTTTCTAGTAAAATGTTCCAAACCTCCACATCTTCTTTAACTGAGTCGTAGGCAGTAGGCTCAAGCTGCTTCAGTTGGCCACCCATTGCTAAGAAATTTGGAAAAGTGTAGAAGAGAGAGTGATGGGGGTCCATTAAAATCCTACTTAGGGCATGGGAGCCGTCGGCCTCACCATCATTGTCCTCCCACCAGATCATCAAATGGTTAAGGGGGGGAATTACTCCATGCGTGCGGAAATCCTCCACATCATAACACATCACCTTCATCAAATGGTTCAGTGCCCAAGGAATTTTCATAATAAATCAAATATAAATGCTGCCACCTTTTGAGGGGGTCATAAAGGCATTGTTGAAACCCATATCAGTTCCCCCTTCCACCAGTTAGCATTGGTATAGATCATTCTGAGTAATTTGGAAGAGATCAACCAGGAATTTGTCCATCCAGCTTTGTTGACTCTCAAGGAGAACTCCAATGTTAGCTAGGTGGTCCGCCAATTTATTCCCCTCCTAGAGGATGTGATGGAACTAAATTTGCTGGAAATTTTTTTGTAGAATTCTGATATCAGCTATGATATTTTGGATTGACCATTGACCAGAATCAACTGACTGTAGGAGATTGATGATGTTGAGGGAGTCACTTTCAACTTGGAGAGGATCGTCACCAAATTTGATAGCCAGCTCAATGCCTTTCAGGATGACCATGGCCTCCACATGATGGTTGGTGCCATAGTTAAGATTATGAGCAGATGCAGCAACAATAAAACCCAAGGAGCAATAAAGAATGGATCCTCCACCTGATTTACAAGGATTACCTTTCGAGGCCCCATCTATATTAAGTTTTCTCTAGCCCAGTGGGGGGGAAGTCATCGAACTAATCCCCAAGCATATGAAGTTCCTTTACTTACAGGATGAATAGCCAATAGCCGTTGCCACTCTCGGGAGTTATAGATTTGGATTTTTTGCTGATATTTGGACCAGAGGTGAGAGTTGATATTATCCTGGAATGTTAGAGCAATCTGAGTAGCCACCTGATCAGGTTTAAGACTCTGGTCTTTGAATATTCTTCTATTCCTTTCTTTCCAGATGCTCCATATGTCATGCGGGAGGAGAAGTTTCTAGGCCAGAACCAGAGCCAGGTGAGTGAAGGCAGAACTCCATTGAGAGAGGTTGTCCTGAATGGACTCAGGGAAGGTCCAGAACACACCCATCTTTGAGAAGAACCAATGCTAGATAAATTGTGAAAAGGGACAGTGGATCAAAATATGGGCTGAGGATTCCACCTCCTTAGTACAAAGCACACATCTAGTGGGAAGAGAGAAACCCCTCCTTTTCAGATTTTCTCTAGAGAGGAAAGCATTCTTAGAAGAGAGCCAGGAAAAAAAACCAATTTTGGGTATGATCTCCTTCAGCCAAAATTTGGTGAGGGGGGGACCAGAGTCAGCACCATGCATTGAGAGATAAGAAACCTTAACCGAGAAGGAGTCAGACAGGGAGAGGGGCCAAATTAGCTCATCTTCATGTTGGGAGAATGGGATATAGATGGATGAGAGCACAGTTCTAAGTGAAGTCAGGAGCATGCTTTACTGTTCACTTATATCATCCCAAACCTAAATATTCTAAGAGGGAATGGAATTCACCACCTTCTAATAGCCTGAAACTAACCTTCCCTGCTTATTAATGAGGCTTCTTTTCATAGGATCCCAAGAGGGATTGCGATCAAGTGGCTTGACCCCAATCCAATGATCCCTCCAGAAGTCAATAAGTCTACCATTTCCAAATATCCATTTAGTGCCATCCCGGATAATGGGGAGGGAGCTAATAATAGAATTCCAAATGGTCGAACCTCGAATTGGATTTGAATTGAGGAAATATTCATTATTAGCAAGGTATTTATCTCTGAGAAGTTGATCCCAATGAGAGTTACCTTTGGCCATGTCCCAACCAAGCTTGGCTAGGAGGGCCACATTCGTGTCAGCCATCCTTCTTAGTCCAAGCCCACCCTGAGAAGTCGGCTTACACACTTTCTTCCATGAGACAAGATGGATCCTCTTCCTTTCTTCCATCCCAGACCACAAGAAGTGCTTTTGGATTTTTTCCACCACCTTCTTCACCAAGTTGGGAACTTTGAGAAGGGACATGAAGTAAGTAGGAAGACTTTGGAGGGTGGCTTTAACCAGTTGGAGTTTTCCGGCCTAACTGAGCAGAGCCCCTTTCTAGGCAATGAGATTTTTTTAGTATCTTTCAATTACTAGATTCCAGAGATTTTTAGATTGCTTACCATGGAAGAGGGGAATACCAAGATAGGAGGTGGGGAGGTCCACAATATTGCACCCAAAAATATCTGTAATCTTTCTCTGAGTCCTAGGAGCAGTGTTGATGAAGGAGATGCTGCTCTTGTTGAAGTTGATAATTTGCTGAGAAGTTGCTTGGTAAAGAGATAGGATATCCATGGTATCCTGGGCTTCAATCACAGAGGAAACACTTAACAGCAAAGTGTCATAAGCAAACTGACTATGAGTGGCAGAAGGGACGCTGGAGGTGATTTTTAGACCCGAAATGACAGATTGAATTTTAGGTGCCTCCAGTGCTCTGCTGAGGGAGTCCACTATAAGAACAAAGAGGAAGGGTGACAGGGGGTCACCTTTCCTGATACCTCTGCTGCTTTTGAAGAATCCTACCGGAATTCCATTGATAAGGATAGAGAATCAAGGAGTCGCAATACAAGAAAAGACCCAACTATATCATCTTTTATCGAAACCATATTTTTCCAGGACCCTAATTAAAAAAGGCCAGCTAAATCTGTCAAACGATTTTTACATATCAAGATTTAGGATCATTCCAGGGGAATTAGAGTGATAGGATGAGTGGATAGACTTGTGTACCATAATGATATCACCTTGGATGAGCCACCCATTAAATAAGCCATTCTGGCTCTAAGAGATGAGAACATTCATTAGGGGTTTAAGCATGGTAGCCAACATCTTAGTGATAATCTTGTAAGTGGTGTTGCATAAAATGATTGGCCTGAAGTTGGAGACATATTTTGAGCCCTAATCTTTTGGGGCAAGGGCTAAGAAGGTGGTGTTCCATTCTTTTAGAAGGTTGTTATTAATCTGGAACTCATTAACCACTTTGAAGAGATCCTACTTGATGGTCTCCTAGAAAACTTGGAAGAAAGTAGCTGGAAAACCATCTGGTCCCAGAGCTTTGTCCCCTTTCCTGGTGAAGACCACTTTGTGAACTTCCTCCATAGAAAAAGGTTTTATCAGGCTATTATTCATCTCAGCGGACACAAGCTGGGGGATATATTGGAGCATAGAGGACATTGATTGCTCCGAAGGAGGATGGTCAACTTGGAGGAGGTTAGAATAGAAAGAGACAAGCTCATTAGAAATGTCAAAATTAGAGGTTAACAAGATACCTGAGGATGAAACCAGCTCTCTGATCTTGTCTCTACTTTTGTGCTTTGAGGTAGTGATCTGAAATAATTTGGTGTTGTGATCCCCCTACTCAAGAAAAAGGGCTCTAAAACGCTACCTCCAATAGGTCTCCTCCTCTTGAAGTGTATTGTGGTATTCGTTAAGGAGGGAGGTTTATTTTTGGTGAAGGTAATCCAATCTCCCATTGATTTCCATTTGATCAGAGACTTTGGCAATATCCTATGACAACTTCTACTTGCAGAGCTTGATGTTGCTGAAAACTGCAGTCTTCCAAATTTTGAGCTGTTTTTTAATTTCTTTTAGCTTGTTGAAAAACCTAAACATGTCAGTGCCCTTGACATTGATATCCCACAATTTGGCAACAAGAGGATTCAGGTGGTTATTCTCAAGCCAAGAAATCTCGAACCTGAAGGGAGGGTTCTTGATATTCAGATTGTGATTTACACTGAGTAGGAGAGGGCTATTATCAGAGGTAGCTTAGGGGAGGGACTTGAGGTAAAAATTAGGAAATAGAGAGATCCAATCTAGAGAGCCCAACGATCTATCCAGTCTACTTTGAATATGGTTCCTACCTAATTTGTAGTTAGACCATGTAAAGGAGGAGCCATGAAGGTCCATGTCAAGAAGTGAATTATCCATAATGAAGTCAGCCAGAGCTTCCATGTTGACAGGCATGGCACGAGCTCCTCCCTATTTTTTTGAAGGAAAAAGGAGGCAATTGAAATCTCCCATTATTAATATGGGGATATTACCACAAGTGTTGATAAATATTGAGATGTCTTTCCATAATTTTCCACGTTGGGTCTCCAAATTGGGGGTGTAGAAATTGATGGCAATCCATGTGGAGTCTGAACCAACCTCTTGCAAGACCATGCATAGGAAGTTGGGATGCTTGAATAGACAATCCCCTTTGAAGCTTCTGGGATCCCATAAGGTGTATAATTCTCCAGAATTCCCTGCTGAAGGTTGAGATTCAAAAGATGCAGTTGGCCAAATTTTCAGGAGACGATCGTATTTTTTTAGTTTAGTTTCCTACAACATTATGATATCAGGAGAGTTCTAGAATTTTAAATCTTTGACGAATATTTTCTTTTGAAGAGAGTTGAGACCTCTTATATTCGAATAGATGATATTCATTTATTTGATTTGGATTTGCTCCCCACCACCATGGGGGTTGTGCTCTGTGTTCCTTGAGTGACATTAAGAGAAGCTTCTTGCTGGAGTTTGATATTGCTCAGAATCCTTCCCCTAACTTTTTTAGTGCTAATATTGGGATTCTTGTTGTTTCTTCTTGTACAGCGGGGATTAAAACTATCATTAGAAGAAAGGGCCGTAGGGGAGATGGCTGAGTCCAAGGGAGAGGGAAAGAGGGGGGCCAGGGGGGAGGCTCAAGGAGGGGGGATCCAAGGAAAGGGAGCCAATGGGGGGAAGGGGAGGAATGAGGAGGGAGAGAGGAGAGGAAAAAAGAGGAGGAGGGGAAGAGGAAACAACCAAGGAGGGGGTAACCTCCTTAGAGGAAGCGGGGGGGGGGGGGGGAAGAGCCAAGGGGTTAACCAAGAGGGTGGGGGTCTTGAGGGGAAGAGGGGGGGTTCAACAATGGAATTCAAATCAGTTGTAGTGTTTATTTACCCCTCTTCCAGGAGAGCAAAGGAATTTGAGGTGGGAATGATTAGAATCTCTGCAGAAGATTATTTTGGAATAAAAAATTTCTTAGATTTTGGGGAAGGAGTTTGGGCTTTGGGTTTTGGCTAAGGTTTGGAGGGAAACCAGAGGCCCGGTGGCCAATGCTTTTACAGAAGGAGCAGGCTTGAGGAATATAGTCATAGTGAATATTCTATTTCCAGTTCCCAAGATCAGATAGTAGCTCTATCTCTTTTGTGAGAGGATAGCTGACATCGGCGTTAACACAGAAACAGGCATGGATGAATCTAGTTTTAGCTTTAGTGGCTTGATCAATAGCTATTGAAGAACCTATACTGAGAGCAATACCTTCAATAACCATTAGATGTCAGAACTCTAAGGGGAGCCTCGGGAGGCCAACCCATATTGGAGCTTGGGTCATGGATTTAGTATGTGGGTTGAAGCCTGGAGACCATTTCCTGAGGTAGAAGCCACATCTACCAAAAAAACAAGGGCCACCAAGAAGAGCTCTCACGAAATCATCTTTCATGCTGAAGGAGAAAAAAATGAATTTGTTGGGCATTAATGCTATTTCAAGTGCCCCACATGGGTGCCATTTCAACCATGCCCATTTTTTGATATCCTCCAAAGGGGGTCTAGGGCCCATCAATTTTCCCACCAGAGAAAGATCACGTGAAGCAGCAGTAGCATCAGTGATGTGAGAGGGAATGCTTAGTGAGAAGGACCCATCTGTTAGTGAAGGGGAAAACTTTTCCGTACGAGGAGTGGAGGTGGAACCCTCCACGATTTTATTCTAGGAATTGGGTGGCTTGGGAGATAGGGACCCTGACATGAGGGACCCCTGATCTGGACCAGAAGGGTCTGACATCTGAGCTAACACCAGAGAAACAACAGGTGGTAGCAGGAGCTAGGGTTCAGGGTTCACAAGCATCCATTTTATTTCTTCATATGTACTCTTCAGGTAGAAAATTATTTTGTGCAAATTTTGGTACTCAGAGTCTACCTTATCCACATTAATTCTTAATTTGTGCACTTCTATGAACTTAGTCATAGAATTCTGGAAGTAACACATTGTGAAGAAAAATAAAAGTTTTCACTAAGGGATTTTGGTCTTTTCCTTCAAAGTAAAATGACCAATGCATAAGTGTTGATAGAGAGAAAACTCATCCTTTCCCTCTAACTGTGTAGTTATTTCACTGTGAATGCGCTAGTCTTCCCAAAATGCATCGTACATCCTCTTTTACCACTTTTCTCCTCTAGCCTTGTATGTGGGGTTATGTTTTCATAGGTATAAGAAGTGAACCTTTTTGTAAGAGATGCATTTTACTCAAAAAATTCCCATATTTTATCATTGGGCCCATTCAATACACCAATTTTAGAAAACACAATATTAGCAAAATATTTCCAAAGGTAATTTTATCTCCTCCATGTGCCACTTCAATGATATCCTCCGCTATAAAGCTTGAAATATTGTAAACTATGCCTTCCAAAATTTTATTCGTGACATAGATCCATCACTTATTCACTTGTGTTTAATGCTCTTGTCTATTTAACTTGGTAAGTAATCATGCATCCATTCTCATCATTGAGTTATCAAGCTTCCTAATATCCACTACATGCCCCTATCTTGGGTAGTGAAGTGCCTTGGTGGTCTTCTCTACTTCATCATCGTCACCCAAATCTAGGTTGAGCTCTATCCTTGTGATTCAAATACCAATGAAGTTACAAATTATTGTTGGTGTCAGGAGCATTCTCCTCCTCAAAAAATAAAATAAATCTTCATGGACGCGTGACATGAGCCACCAATACAATCATTCAATCTTTCCAAAATATGGGAGCTCATATAATTGAATCACTCATGTGTTTTGTAGAAGTCTCTCTTATTCATCATCATAGATGGGATTTCCCTTGAGGGCCCTCTCTCCTATATTTTGAACAATATCCTTCTCTATCTCATGCATAGCCACATCAATATGATGGTTTGGTTTAAGTCATTGACGATCATTATTCACACATGTGATACACACTCCAACCCCATCAGTACTCCATCAGGGTTTTTCATCTATGAGTGCCATTATTCTTGAACATCTTCATCCAAGGGATTTTCCTTTCCCTTGTTCTTTCATTTTCCCTTTAGAGATGTGGTTATTTCCTTTATAGGTTTCATGCTTGTCAATATTTATAAGTAATGAGTAATAGAGTATTTATAACTCCATAATATAAGTTGCCTAAGATTATATATTATGATGTACAAAATATAAAATGAAATAACAAGAGCTAAAGAAAACAACAGGAAATAAAAGAGATAAAAGACACTATATTTAAGTGGGGAAACCCAAAGGAAAAACCCCACTGTAATAAATCACTTTCTGTATTAATAATCTTGAATACAAGTTTTACCCAGCACTTCCACTTCACTCCTTGGTATTTTTTCTTAGCACTAAAAATTACAGAGGGATTTCTTTCTATACAATGAAGTTATCATCTCTGTTACCAACCAAATAATATTTGCTTTGAATACCAATGTATTCATTGGTTTATTAGAAATCCCAAGAGGGATTTCCATGAGTCAGTAGCTTTGATAGTCATTTTCTCTATTCCACTCTTAAATGTGGAAGACCATCATAATAAAGTTTAATGCATAAACTCTAAGATACTTTGTGGCATACAACAGTGGTAGATATCACACTTAAAATTTATACCCTAACACTCCCCCTTAATGTTAAATGGGGAAACATGCAAAAACATGTTAACATATTTTCTTATACAAAAAACTTATTATGTGAATATGTAATTCTGCAGTGCACTAAAGTAGAGCTCCGTGGTTTTTTCAATTGTGAAGTACACTACCGTAGTATTCCACAGACTTATACAAGCCCCAAACAATTGTTCCATGGGTTTGATGCAGTGCACTACAAAAAATTTCTATGGGGTTTTCAATTCCATAGTCCACTACCATAATATCCTACAAATTTATACAAATCACAAATAATAAATTGCAAATTTTAGAAAGACCATGAGATACTACTTTGTTGCAGTTCAAAAAAGTGTTCCAAGGATCCCATAAAATCCACAATAAAAAGGAAAATATGAACAAGATAAATCATATAGTTCTTCCCATAAAGAAACTCTTAGGACAAGTGCTTTATATATGAAAATTTATATCATATTATGGATATTTTTATAAACCAAGGCATACCCATAACTAATGCTTCGCTGGAATTTACAAGTAAATTCACATAGAGTGAAACTTTACTTATTACAAAATGGAGGAAGTATTGGAAGTTTACAATAGGCCATTAAGAGGTGGCATTGTCATGGACACTCCCCCTTAATGGAAACTCAGAAAGGCCCAATAAGGCACAAAACTTGAAAAAATTCACAGCACACAATGACTTTGTGAAAATATCTGTAGCTTGATATTCAGTCCAACAAAACTTGAGATCAATATCACCGTTAAGGACTTTCTCTCTAATAAATTACATATGAAATTCAATATGCTTGGTCCTTTAATGTTGAACCATATTTTTAGCAAGAGTAATGCCACTCTAGCTGTCACATAAAATAGTAGTTTTCCCCTTGAAACCCATATGTAGCTCATCTAATAGTCTTTTCAACCACATAGTTTCTTTTTCATCTTCCATAAAACTTCTATTCTCTTCTTCAGTGGAAGAGATTAACACTATTGGTTGCTTCTTGCTATTCTAAGTGATGGCACCTACAATGAACTTGAAACATATCAAGAAGTAGACTTTCTTTTTGTAGCATCACCATGATCAAAAACACAATATCCAAATAATTGTGTATTATTACAAGAAGCATAAAGAAGACCATAATTAATTTTTCCTTTATTATATTTCCAAATTCCTTTTTCCATTTTCCAATGAACCTCGTAAGTATATTTCATAAATATTGAAACAAATCCTACTACATAAGAAATATTAGGTCTAGTGATAGTCAAGTAAATTAGACTACCAACTATTTGTCTATACAGAGTAGGATCAAATTTAGCTGAAGCTGGTTTAGGATCTAATTTGACACCAACTTCCATAGGAATGGTAACAGGTTTACAAGTAGTAAGGAGAAAAATAGATGCATAGAATACCCATAAATGCAATGAGAGGAATGACATTTTCAATATAAAATGAGCTAGGACAGATTAATAGCCACAAAACAAGTATCTTATTACTTTAGAAGGATGCACAATACATTAAAATAAAGGTAAAAAGAAAAGGATCACCAAGTTTATAGTTAATCTCAAAACTATATTTTTTCACATACCCATATACACAGAAGAAGCTCAAAACTAAGGTTCACAACCCATATTATGCAACATAATATAGAGTACACAAGCATTACAAGAATGTCTAACCCTTATAAAAGAGTCGCCCTCTACATTATATAGGAATTACAAATAGAGAAGATGGAAATAAAAATAAAAGATCATATTTGATCTTGTTTTTAATGAAGATCTATTTTTTCCTGCAACATAGCATGCCAAGTTTGTCCCCCAAGTCTATTTTTGCTTCTTGAATAAGGAAAATCACAATTCCTTTCCAAATCTTATTATTGACATACATGTAACTACACATTAATGGTTGGATTGAAGTTTACATTTTTTCCCCATAAAATCTAGCCAACATATGATTTTTATCATGACAAAATGAAGTGATCAAGGAGACCTTCCATTGATATAAATTTTACGTGATTTGGAGCTCTGTAGCAAAATATATGGCTAATTAAAGTTCTACTTGTTGGGATGGATAGAAATTCAACATGTGCTAACCCTTGATTGGTTTGGGGATTGACCTTTTCCAAATTTTTCTCATTTATCCTTATTCCATGTGTCGGTCTCCCATTGGGTCGTGAGATTAGGCTTTACTTCCTTTACTTTTCCTTTTCCTTCTCTTCCTTTACTTTATGAAAATACATGCCAATAAGAGCTTGCCACATCATTTCACATCGATATACCATCCTTAAAATTTTTTAGTATCATGTGAAACGTGGACCAGTGAGAGAGTCCCATTCTTCTTTTTATTTCAGACCTTATCTGTATTTTTAGAATTTCAAGCCAATAAAATATTGCCTTGTTTCTTTATGTCAGAATTGTCAGAGTTTCTAACTAACAACTGCAAAGCTTGAGCCAATGAGAAGTCACCACATCCTTCAGGTTGCTAAAATATTTAATAGTCTTATCTAACAATTTCAAAGTGCGAGATAATAGGAAAGCTCCATGCACATTGTAATGTCAAGCTTTCTTTGAACCCCTCCTACTTGCTACAAAAGATAAGGCAATGGGGAAGTTCCACACATCCACAGAATGTCATAGTTTCCTTTTATCATTCCACTAAAAAATTTGAAGTTGTTATGCATTCTTAGGGGTCTCTTCTTCACTTCTATATGGTTGGGAATTTTTTATATAAATCTGAGGTATAAGGAAAATCCCTTTATATTGCGGGTTACTATTTTGATCATGGGAGGTTAATTATAATGTATTGTAATGACAAAATTAGTTAGGATCAAATAGTTTCTTTAGATCTATAAAATTTAGATTTGATTCTATTAAAAGTTTTGTTTTTATTATCGATAAATATTTATCTAATTCTATGGTACATTGTATGTAATAATGGGGTGTGTTTTAAAAGTTTAGGAAAACAATGGCATCCAATTATTTCTTTCTTGACAAAACCTAGATCCTGAATGAAAACAACTACAACATTTGGGTCAAAATAGAATTTATGGCAAGGAAGCTATGGAAAATTGTTTCTAGATCTGAGGTTGCTCCTACCTGTCGTCAAACAACTGTAGATAACATGAACGAATTCTTGCAACAAATGTAGGAGGCTCTTTCTATGATTTTACGCAATGTGAACGATGAGTACCTTCTACACATTGGTAATATCAAACATCCGAAAGAGGTATGGACATAATTAAAATCCATGCATGAAGGATACTTGGTATATCAAGGATAGTAATGAGAGTATAATAGATGAAGGAATTCAAAGAAATGGTCTATATATTTTTCATGATTTCACTTCTACATCTTGTTTTATATCTCAGAGTTTGAATAATTCAAAACTATGGCAGTAAAAGTTAGGACATGTTTATTATCGAAGATTATATAAAATATATAGATATAATCTAGTCAATGTTTTACATGTGTTGTCTTCTTCTCTTGAAGTTACTTCATTAAATACTTCTAAATGATGGTTTTGATTTTGATTTAGTAAATGGTCATAATGATGCTTTGATGTTATAGATGTTTCTGCAACTCTTATCTTCCCAGATAAGAAATTAAATTAGGCTCAATCTATGTCAGAAAGTTCAAATCCTATTAACCTTAGGAAAATGACCAGAAGCCATCATATGTACCATGAATTAATTACCTTGTATGAACCTGAGCCGTGAAGTATGATAGGTTCTAGGTGGATATATAAAGTAAAGTATAATGTTGATGGTAGTATTAACAAATATAAAGCGAGACTTGTTGCTAGAGGTTTCAATCGGAAACCTGGTATTGATTATGTTGAGACATTTCCCCCTGTAGCTAAAAAGGTATTGTTAAGGCCTTATTTGTAATTTCCACTCAATTTGGGTGGGTAATCCACCAAATGGATAAGAAAAATAATTTTTGGATTGTGATTTAAAAGAAGAAATTTACATGTTTCAACCTAAAGGATTTGAAGAAATTGGTAAAGAAAATTATGTTTGTAAGTTGAGAAATCCTTGTATGGTTTAAAACAAGATCTTAGATCTCGGTATGTGAAAATTATTTCCTTCTTTAAACTATTATGTTTTATTAATTGTTCTTCTAATAATGATATATTTATCAAGCAATAAGGCTCACATATTATCATTATATGTATATATGTTGATGATTTTCTTATGACTGGTGAAAATTTGTTGGTTGAAAATCTGTCACTTGGGTAGATTTATGGATAGACGAGCCAAAAGTGTGCAGGGCATAGCCCCTCTTTGAGTCAACAAAACAAAACTGGTTTATTGTTATTCTACCAGCAGGAATCTGTGTAAGTCTTACAATATTCTACCTTCGGGGGTTTGGGATATCATTCCAGTACGGGTGTTTCCGACTGTGGAGAGAAAGGAATGAAAGAGAGGATGAAGAAAGATCAGGTCTGAAGGGAGAAAAGAAATGAATTCCAAAGCAGAAAGGTTAGAGGGTTTACATTTTGGGATTGGTAGTAAACAGAGCCAAACCAACTTGCATAAACGAATAAAGCAATACTGATGAATAAATAACAAAAAAGTAGAGATAGATTCAACAGAACAAATGCACAGATCTGACATAAGAAAGATCATATGCCCATAACACACATATTCAGCACAAAGTCTTAATATTTGCATTAATATCTTCTTATGTTACAAAAAGTACAAAGCCTTTTCTTCTCACTTCAATTTTTCATCTAAAAGATATCCACCCCTGAATACAACAACTATTCAAGTATATATAGAAGGAGAGAAGAAAAGAAAGACAAAAGCAAACAAACCACCTAATTACAAAAAATATCTTACAATAGATTACAAAGTCATTTGTTAACTTTTGACAACTTTGGTGGATGACATCATCCCATGGTGCAACATGGATGATGTCATCATTTGTGTCAACAAATTTTAAATATTTTACAAGGAGAAAGATGGGAAGAAAGAAACTATTCGTCATCATCCCGCGGTTGGAAGGGGGTATCCTGCTTTTGCTACTCGGGTGACGAGATGTGGAACTGTGCACGGTACTCCATGAACTTGCTGATCATTGGTTGAAGTTGATCCTCAGAAGGATCCTTGTGTCGATCACTGATAGGTTCGCAGGTCTCCCACTCATCTATGAGATTTTCCGGGAGTTTGAAATAATCATTCTCTTCCTCTATTAGATACCTGATGAAGTCACGACATGCCAATAGGTTGTTGATAGATTCGGTGTCGAATGTGACCTCTGGCCCTAGTCCTTGTGAAACGATCTCCTTGAAGATCTGAATAGTCTCCTCAACCTTTCTTAAGGTGAAAGAAGAAGTGAGAAACCCTGGAGACATTCTGAGAACAATCTGTTCCATTTGATGCATTGCATCTAGGGCTACCTCCTTTACTTTGTCGATCTTTTCCAGGACGAACTCCAGCTGATCCACTCGATAATCTAGAGTAGAAAGCATTTTATTGAGGGCTCTAAGGTGTCCAAAGATGCCAAACTTGACCAGATCATTGACTGAATAGTTGAGCATTTTCTGAAAGGTCTCGTGTTGCATCCTGGCATGATCAAGCTCTTTGAAGATGGGTCCTGCTATCGCCTAGAGTTATCTATTCGACCGATTGATATTCTGATATAACCCGGTGAACTTAGCAATTACTCCTTCGCTTTCCTTGAGGATTTGACTTCTCCAGGTGGAAATTTCCATGCCCTGCTCACCGATTTTAACATATTCATTGATTTTATCCTGACTCAGAGGCTCAAGAGTTTCGGTGGCATTTGTGGGAGGTGCACTGCCCATTTTCTGCAAGGCGTGGAGAAGATGTTTATTTTTCTCCTTTAGCAGCCTTTTCTCTTCCTTTGCTTCTTGAAGTTTCTTGCAAAGGGTGTCAACCACAGATAGGGCCTCTCCTTGCAGGCTTTCTGAAGATGTCCCCATTGTGACTTGAGTCACTGTGTAATCTGTCGAAGACAGATCCTTCTTATTCTTCAAAGGATTGGGGTATGCAATCTCCATCACTCTCTCCCCTGATGCACTATGAGAGAAGCGGGTTATCAGTTTTTGCTTCTTGGCCCCTTTTGATGGGATTATGGAGAAGTCCATTGGTGCGATGGGAACTTTCCTCTTCTGTTGGCTTAGGTGCTGGGAGATCCAGGTTGGACTTGTGGGAGAAGGACCAAAAATAGAGAAGGGGGCAGCTGCAGTAGTAGAAGGGAAAAACGTGGAGACACTTGGAGGCGGCATAGAGAGGGAAGCCAAGGAATTGCTCGTAGGAGGAAGAGATACTACAGGGGAGGAAGACATAGGAATGGAAGGAAGCTCAGAGATGAGGGAAGAAATGGAGGGAGACAACTCCATGAGAAAAGAGAAGATGGATGAGGAAGAAGGGGGAATAGTAGAAGATCGGGGAGAGGACATGACCAAAAGAATGGTCGCTTGGGTCACTCGAGGAGGGTAAGGAGGAGAGGGAGAAGGGACAAAAGGGACCTCAATAGTTACATTCTTCGCCACATCCTGAGTGGATGTGCCTATCAAATCATCTTCCGTTGCTTCTTCTTCTGAGCTTTCCAAGATTACAACAGGTTCTTGTGAAGCAGAAGGAGGGCTTTCAGGGGCTTCCTCTTGGGTGGAGCTGGATTCATCCTCTTTGCCTTTACCCTTTCCCTTTGGTAGCTATTTTTCCCGAGGAGGTGCATTTCCTAATGGAGATGTGGTGAAGTCAACTCCGAGGTAGATGAGACCGTTCATTCTGCACCAATGCTTTGTTCTTCGCAGAGTTTCTTTAACCCTTTCTTCTATCGTTTGGGGTTCTTTGGTCCTGTCAATCGCAGTAAACGGCTAGTCATCTCCACCTGTATCAAGATACACTTGATCAACTTCTTGCTCAGTAGTTTGATAGCCTTTTGGGACGATGGCCACACCATACTAGATGATTTTCACCAAGGCTAAGTAGGAATGATCCTTCCTCCTGAGCTCGACCTCATAATATATGTCGATATAAATGTCTTCGATCTGAGGGATGTGGATTGGATTGAGCTTGGCCCTGGGGAGACAATTCCTTAGGTCGAAGGTGGGCCTGGCTAGGAAGTTGTGCTTTAGATTCAACAATTCCAACTCTGCAAGCATCTCTTGGGCTTTGTGATGTGAAACACAAGTATACCTGCCCACTATATGGGGGAAAGGAGTTCCACCCTTCTTCCTCTTTAAGCACTTCTCCTGGTAGGTAATGAGTTGTCTTGATAGCTCCAACAGGATTAGCTTGGGACCGGCATACCTTGGCAATTTGGTTGGTTTTCCCAAGAAGTTGGCTGCCCTTAGGTAGGTGAAGGTAGGGAATTACATGAACAAGGCTCCCCACTTTTCTGTCACTATCACAATGCTCTTGGTCATATGACTGTGAGTCATGTTTGGCCTCAAAAGACAAATGACGTCATAGAAGAAGGCGTCATTGATCTTTGTAAATTGTGGAATACTGTTTTCCAGCTTTATCTCTAGATAGTAATCATATATTATAACCTGGGGCCAAACCCTGCACCGCATCAAAGCTGGATAGTCTCTTTCTGAGGCCACGACATAGACTACATAGGAGTTCATATAGAACCTCCCCATTTCGGTAAATTATTGGAGCTTCTTAGATATTTTGTTGTTTATGATCTCTGCCCACTCAAAGCGTTGATTGGGCACATTTTTATTCATTTTTTCTAAGTACCTCAACATCCACTTGTGAAAGTAATGGGCATCAGGAAGCCTAAACACTCTGCTCAAGAACGTGATCGTATCACTAAGTTCCTCTGAAAAGTGACGCGATGAATGACTTGTGGCCACCTGGTCACCACCTTTTTGTTCTTTAGGTATACTTTGTTCATCAACTGCATACACTGATCCTCATTGTCATCCCATGCCTTGATGTAATCTTCCTAGCTTATGGCCACAAAGTGCCGGTGGTGAGGAATGCCGAGCATTATTTCAAAGTGTCGGGTAGTGAGGTTGATTATGACCTTTCCCTTCTCATTTATGACACACCTGGTGTCTTTATTGTAGCAGCGGGCCACCACCATCATAAATTCATTGTTCACGGCACTAACTGGGATCCCACCAGCAAAATGTAGCGCACTGCCCATCAGTTTGTCCATCCATGGACTTTTTGTGACCCTCTGAGTTCTGGCCCAGAAATCCTCCATGTCAATATGACCTAGTTCTGAGTCTCTGATGTCTAGGTCACACTTTTCTTGGGATTCAGGTATCCTGACCCTCTGATACTTGTACTTCGTTTCTTCTTCTGTGAGCTTGGCTTTACCCTTAGACTTGGTCAATTTCTTTCTTGATGTTGACATATGTAACTCTGAACTCAGTTGCTGATCTGCAAGAAGAAGAAGTGAAACCCAACGCAAGAAAGTCATATTAGTTGTTTGATCTTCCATTAAAGCATTGACAAAATGAAGAGTTAGTGATTTTAAGGCCTCAGGGTGCAGGGCACATGAATACTGCAGATTATAGGGATAAATAGTATGGCACATAGAAAAAGGCTGCTGCAAGGGATAAATTAGCACAAAAGGGCGCATGGCACATAGATACTATAGGTTACATTTTTTTTGTTGTAAGTAGAATTGTGCCTGTGCCATGCGTATGCATTTTATAAAGGGCACTGATATTTTTCATGTTACATGGGTGCAGGATGCGCCAAAGGGCACAGATTTAATGCATGTAACATCATTTTTTCATGCGCCACAGGAGAACTTGGCGATGTGCATGGAAGGTTTGCATAACATGATGTTGTTGTGACAATGGATGCACCCACGCCGTTTACAGTTTTGCACTTGGCGCAGATTTAGTTGGTGTTGTATAGATGCAGGGTGCGCCAATGGCGCAAGTTTTAACGATGCAACATATGAGTTTGGTGCGCCAAGTAGGGTGCAGGGAAAGCGGTTGCAACAAGCAAAAGAAGTGCGCCTTGAGGGCACAACTATTCTTTATGTAACAGGCAGGGGATATGCACACTTGGCGCGACTGTATATTATGTTGCAGGGGTAACAGATGCGCCAAAAGAGGAAAAATTACGGTCTTTCTTTGAAGCTTTGATTCTTTCTCTGAGGTGTTCACATGTTGGTAAGCTTATTTTTAAGGGTATCTTTATGTGACGAAGAAGCTAAAAATAAGGAGTTCCAAGCCATATTTTCAAAACAGAGTACCCTTTATCAGCAGATCTGGAAAGAGGGGGAAATGCATGGACAAGAATGGAAAAAACAGCAAGGTAGGGGGGGAAGTCATGGTTTCACGGCCAGGTAGTTGAGTTCATGCTTTGATAGATCTTTCTAATCACACAAAAAAGCAGCCAAAACACACAAAAGCACAAAGGACCTCTTACCAGGATTATATAATGGAGAAATGTGAAACCGGGTCCACGACGTGATTCAAAAATGACAGGGCAGGTGCACTGACAGGTACGGATAGAAAATCACGTGATTCTGACGGATGAAAATGATAGTGTAGATGCACCTATATATATAGGTGAGGTGGTAATAAATGCGCCACCCAATTTTTCAAGTGGCGCATGAAAAGTTGTGTCGACACAAGAAAGCATGCACCCTTTGGCACATAAAAATACCTATCAACATGAAGTTATGTGTGCCTTTGGCGCACCAAAAGTGATGTCGACACAAGAATATGTGTGCCCTTGGCGTACCAAAAAGTGGTGCAACAAAAGTTTTGTTGACATGAAGGCGCATGCGCCTTGGCGCATGTAAGAAAGGCGCAACATAGTGAGGTGCATCAAAACACCTGTTGACACTTCAAACCATGTGGAAAAGGATTTAAAGGGGGTGTACCTAAACTTGATGTTGCATAGACATTATGTGTGCCCGACCAAGAAGACCAAAAAAGGTTAAGTTCGGAAAACTAGATTTCTCGAGAAGGGATTTTTGCAACGTTCCAAATGCAAGGAGTCCCTGACGAGGGACCAGATCAAATTTTTGGTAGGGTTATCTGTAAAATTGCCCTGGCCAATTTTACGGGATAACAACTGGCTCTTTCTAGGGACTATCCCTGAGAAAACCTCAGGGGTAGAGAATCCCAGATCTCAGGTGCCTATCCATTAGGTAACATAGTCAAAAACAAGGGAGACCGGAAAGGGAAACACACAACCAACAAAAGAAAAAACATGAAAAAAGAAAGCTATACAAAGAAGAGAGCAAGCTCTACTTCCTGAAGATTTTCAGATGTTGCCCACTATAGGGAAGCAGGAGATCAGTTCCATCCAGATACGAGAGATAGAAACTATTCTCTCCGTTGAGCTACTTGATCTTGAAGGGCCCTCTCCATAGGGAATCAAACTTTCCGTGCATGCCCTTTGGCTCTCTTCATTTGTCCCACAAAAGGACGAGGTCTCCCACCTGGAAATTTCTTTTCTTAGCTTTTTTATCGAACAATCTTTTGACCTGATTCTGATGTTCGGTGATCTTATCGACCAACCTTACTCTCTTTTCTTCGAGATTTGCTAGATACATGATCCTCTTTTCAAGGGAATTTTGAAAAGTCTCATCTTCAATTGTCCGTGCCAAGCGTAGAGCAGGGAGTTTAGTGGAAATGGGAAGCTCGACATTGGTGCCATATAACACTTGAAAAGGTGACATACCAAGAGATCTCTTGGGAGTAATGTGATCTACCCACAAAGCATTGTATAAGGACTTGTGCCACATTCGTTGACCATTTCCCTGAGGGTAATAATCCGAGGCGTGAGCTAAGGTTATTCTGTATTCATAGAAAAAACTAATAACTTCCTGTGAAGAAAAGTTAGAAGCATTATCAGCAACAATCTTGTTTGGAACGCCAAACCTGACAATGATATTTTCTTTGATAAAACTACAAACAACCTCGGAAGTGGCATATTTGACAGGTATGGCTTCCACCCATTTGGTGAAGTAATTTGTTGCTGTTAGGACATAACTATGTCTAGCACTTGATTGGGGATTGAGTGTGCCGATAAAATCAATTCCCCACTTCTTGAATGGTTTGTCGATAACGATTGGCCTGAGGGGAAAAACAGCTAGCTTGTGCTTGCCGACGAACTGTTGGCAAGGCTCACACTTTGCTACCTAGGTAGCTGTATCTTAGAAAACCGTCGGCCAATAGTACCTGGCCCAGATGATCTTGCGTGCTGTCATAGAAGAGGAGAAATGGCCCCCATAGGCTGAATTATGAAACTTTCAAGTAACTTCACCTGCTGTGGCTTGTCAACACATCGCAAGAAGACGCCATCTATCCTGCGTTTGTACAAACCGTCATCCCAGATGACATATTTGGCTGCTCTGAGCTTTATAGTGCACTTCTCCTTTGCAGTTAGGTGAGCTGGGCATTCACCATTGGTGAGGAAGAAAGCAATATCAGAATACCACTCATCACTGGTTGCGACAAATAGGACCATAGGCAGCGAATTGGGTCTCTCCAACTGGCTTTGTGCTTCATTGGTACAATCATCCTTTTCTCCGAAAACTTCTAACCCTTGGTTTTTGGCCATAAGTTGACATAAGCCTTTGCCTCTTACTAACTTGGTTGGTTTTATATCTAGATTGTACTCCTGGACCTTTACAATCCAATTTCCTCGCAAGCTTCCTAACTCCTGTTGAGTTAAAATCGACTTGACTGCCATGTCAGGGACTAGCACCACTGTATGAGAGTTTAAAATGTAATACCTGAAGTTTCTGACTGCTTTGACAACGGAAAAGACATGCTTTTCCAACTGAGACATTTTTAATTCATGAGGCTTGAGGGGAGAGCTCATGAACGCAATTGGGGACTCAACATTCTCAGAATTCTTTTGCATCAAGATGGCAAATACAGTATGCTCAGATGCATAGCTATACATGATAAAATCCTTGGAGAAATTGAGACATACCAGGACTGGTACGTGAGCGACATAAGCTTTTATTTATTCGAACCACCTCTTCCCTTCTTCACTCCATTGGAAATTTGGTGACCCTTTCATCATTTCTAATATATGACGAGTCTTTTTAGCAAAGTCAGGAACAAAGCGCATGAGAAAGTTCACCTTTCCGAAGAAAGAGTGGACACCGGTCTTGCTTGTAGGAAAAGTAGGGCTCTGAATAGCCTTAACTCTTTCAATATCTATCTTCGTTCCTTCTTTGCTAACAACATGTCCTAGTAACTTTCCTTCTGTGACTCCAAAATAGAATTTTTTGGGTTCAGGGAAATCCCATGTTCTCGGCACCTAGCCAATACTTGCTCCAAATGATCGCAATTATCATTTCATTGTTTAGAGAACACAGTTAAGTCATCCAAATAAACCACAATGACCTTCCCCATCATACCTTTGAATGTAAGGTCCATAGTCTGCTGAAAAGTGGTGGCAGCATTGGTCAGGCCAAAAGGCATCCTGTTGTAGGCAAACATGCCCCAGGGAGTAGTGAATGCTTTTTTAAACTGGTCTTCAGGTGAGACTCCAATCTGATTGTAGCCTAAAAAACCATCAAGCATGGACAACATTTCTGATCCAGTTACTGCTTATAGAACTTGATCCATTATAGGAAGTGGGTAGTTGTCCTTTAAGGATGCTTGATTCAAGTTTCGAAAATCTACGCATATGTGTATTTCACCATTATTCTTGCACATTGGCACAATTTTTTCCACCCAAGTATTGTGATGGATAGGAAAAATGATCCTCACATCCAGGATTTTCTGAATTTCAGCCTGGATAGTACCTGAGATCTTAGGGTTATAATGCCTCTGCTTCTGGCGAAAGGCTTTGACGCCCTCTTTCAACGGAATGTCATGTTGGACGTCCTTTGGCTTAAAAGACTTTAGATCGGCGTAGGACCATGCCAATACATCCATGTATTTCTTCAGCAGTTTGACAAACTTCTACTTCTCTTCAGGTGTGCAACATTTTTTGATGTTCACAAACTGTAAATGTTCTACCAAACCTAAATTAACCGGTTTGGTTTCAGGGGAGGAGCTAGTATCATCTCGCCTTTTCTTTTTTACAAAACGATCATGCCTGTCGAACAACCGCTCTAAAGAAACCTTGCCCTTTGGAATTTTATTTCCTTTGAGCTGACATATGCCGTTGTTCCCTTTGGATCCATCGTCTTGATCGGTGACTGATTCACGGCACATAGAAGTGGATCCTTCGAAATGAAGTTCCTTAAAATTTTCCACCTTTTCTAGAAAGGCAATGAGTTGATTGTCATCGTTGAATACTTGCCAATGCTGAGAATTGTCCGGCACACTTGGGTGGAAAACCACCTCAATGGTGTATTTGTCTGTTTTTAAACTTGGGTGTGGGAGCATAAGGGATATTGAAATGGCCAATGAATCGGCCATGTCATTCTGAGCTCTTAGAATGGATTCTATTGAAAAAGTGTCAGATTATTCGATGTTGTCCCACACCACGTTGCAGTAATGCCTGAGCCTCTCATTCTTTACTTGACATATCCTCTTAACTTGATTCACAACTAGCTCTGCATCACCTTGTACTTTCAAATTTTTGATCCCTCTTTCCTTTGCGGCTTGCATGCCAAGTAGCAGAGATTCATACTCAGCAGTATTATTTGTGTTGAAAAATTGTAACTTCAAAGAGAGAGGAATAATCTCTTCTTTGGGAGATATTAATACGGCACCAGTGCCACACCCACTAGTTACGCAGCTACCATTAAACTGTAAAGTCCAGATCTTGTTAAGATCTTATACTTGGACGAGGACATCCACCTTGTCAGACTCGGTAGACAAGAAATAGTTTCTCATCCCTGATGATTCGAAGAGAATTTGTGCTTTAGGGTCATCAGAGTTAGAAACCAAGTACTTCTTTTGTGATTCTGGCTCTAATGTCTGCATTACACCTTTGATGGGGATTCTAGCATTAGACCACTCCATATGAATCTCCCCACCAACTTCACTGCAAATAATTCTTCCCAGCAAAATTTTGTAGGCTGCTGGAATGTCGGTAACAAGGACGGTCATCTTTACTCTTTTCTCTGGGAATGCTACAAATGCAAACTATGCGTCTTTGATTTGACTAATCAACAGAACCTGCTTGGTTTCCAAGGAATAACATCTGCCAAAAGGCTTGGTAAGGGTGAGGCCCAAAGCATGGGCAACTTTTGCCAGCATGACATTATCAGAAGCTACAAAATCAATTATGCAGTTACTTAACTTGTAGCAATTGATTAGCAGGGAGAGGTAGAAAGGTTCTATCTTGCCTGATGTAGATGTTCAGGCAACATTTATGCAGGATGCAGGAGGAGTGGAAAGGATTCCTTTTAGGGGGATCTGGGGAGATATGACAACTTGGCTTTGAATATACTTAGTCAACCTTACAAGCTGTTCGGGGTTTGACTGAAGATATTCTACTTCAGACATTTGGATCTTAGTCTTTTTAGCATGATATATGATGTCAAACGTGGCTAAGGGTTGCACTGGTGAAGGAATGAGTCCCTCACTTCGTGATGGTAGAGTAGGATTATTGGTCTTTATGGAAATAGAAGAAGGCTGATTTGGAGGAGAGATGGGGGGAAAATATTTCCTTGTAAAAGACTTAATAGGGGGTTGAGTAGGAAGAGGATTACCTCTTTTAGCAATGGTTGGAGGCGCGTTTGACACGACCTTCTCTTTCTGCACATTGGTAGTAATTTCTACTTCTTTTCCTTACAAGTGGGTAAAAACAACATATGATTGCCCACTTACATACCCTTGTGTACCCTCTTCTTCATTAGATTCTTCTTCATCAAATTCCATATACCTGATAGTAGAGTCTTCAGTCGGCTCACTGACATCTTGATCATCTTCGCCTTGAGACAAAGGTTCTTCGTAATTTTGTTCCTCTTCTTCTATTTTGACTAAAGCATTGACCAGAGGAGCCTCAAGTGCCAACCGCGGAGCAGTTACAGGTAAGCATGGCCTTTGTGGAACATGGTTGGAAATGAAATTCCTCTGTGGAATATCCCGGTATGAGGAACTAAGGGAAGCTTGGGCTAACTACTTCTTTAATGCGAGCAAGTCGTTTTCCATCTTTTGAAATGCCAGATCAGACGAAGTAGTGGGAGAAGGGCCCAAATATTTAATCTTAGATGATTCCCTTTTTAATTCACCAGATATTAGCAATTTATCTTCAATTCTGATGGCATCAGCCTGGGTGAGAATCAAGGTAGCTACCTGTTCTTACAATAGTAAGAAACTTACTTTTGAGCTCATGGCGTTTACGAAGAAACACTTCTGATTTTCCAGTGTTGGAAGCATGGCAACAGGGACACGGTTGATTAATGCATTGAACCTGGTGATAAAATCATGCATGGTCTCATTGGCCTCCTTCTTTAGGTGAGTGATCTATGATAACAATGTAAATGCATCTTCTGAAGGCTTGTACCTATCTTCAAAAGCATCCTGCAAGGTGGCCCAACTGGTAATAGAGCCGGCCAGCAAATGCTGAAACCATTCTACTGCGGGCCCTTGTAAAGTTTCCAGAAAAAGGTGAACTGACACATCTTTGTGGGTCACATCCAGGATACTGCATGACATGATGAATGCAGATATGTGTGAATCCGTGCTTTGGTTCCCACTCCCATCAAATTTGGGAAAATTATTTCAGTTTCCATGTGGGAGCACGTGAACAAGATGCGGCAAAGCCAGGGGACCCATAGCATTTCCCCATGGTACCGCCATCTGGACGGGTGGAAAAATAATACGGGCTGGAAGTACAGTTCCACTGAGCAGCAAGGCACTACAAAGGGATGTGGAGGCTCCTTGTGAAAACTGGTTCTTTCGTGGAGGTGAGGCACTTCTGGCTGACCGATCAGCTGAACTTAGTGATGAAAAGTGCACTGGTGTTATACTGAAGTTGTGCCTTTGAAGCAGATCAAAAGTAGGATCGACTTTTCCATGAGCTCTCCTGCTACGAGTAAATGGATCGCCTGCTAGAATACCTTCCTGATCTGTAATATTATGAAGCAGATATAAAAATTCTTTTTGGTTGTACTTGCTGATTTTCTGATTTTTCTGACAAAAATCAGTAGCATGTACTTTTCTGAATATTTAATTTTATCCTTTTCTGAAAACCGATTACGGTTTAATGATAAAGAACAGCAAGGATAAAATGATAGTGAAGCTTAGTAAGCTAATTTTCAGATCTAAAGTTGACTTTTTCAAAGAGTTTGAAAATTTTGGTAAACAGTCAAAAACTCAGATCTACGGAAAAATACATATTTTCATAAAAATTCAGTGAACTAAAGGTCTCCAACTAGGCCAGATCTATGGATCTCAGAAGAAAATTTTCAATTTGGGTACTTTTTCCAAAAAATTTAGATTTTGAACAAAAGTTAAAATTTGCAAACAGATAGTGATTTTTCTGATTTTTACTGATTTCCTATCATACAACCATCATAGATCTGATAGATCTGTTTGATCCCTAGCGGAGTCGCCAAAAAACTGTTGGTTTGAAAATCTGTCGCTTGGGAAGATTTATGGATAGATGAGCCAACAGTGTGCAGGGCATAGCCCCTCTTTGAGTCAGCAAAGTGAAACTGGTTTATTGCTATTCTACCAGCAGGAATCTGTGCAAGTCTTACAATACTCTTCTTTCGGGGGTTTGGGATCTCATCCCATTAGGGGTGTTTCCGACTGCGGAGAGAAAGGAATGAGAGGATGAAGAAAGATCATGTCTGAAGGGAGAAAAGAAATGAATTCCAAAGTAGAAAGGTCAAAGGGTTTACATTTTGGGATTGGTAGTAAATAGAGCCAAACCTACTTGCATAAACGAATAAAGCAATACTGATGAATAAATGACAAAAAAGTAGAGATAGATTCAACAGAACAAACACACAGATCTGACATAAGAAAGATCAGATGCCCATAACACACATATTCAGCACAAAGTCTTAATATTTGCATTAATATCTTCTTCTGTTACAAAAAGTACAAAGCCTTTTCTTCTCACTTCTATTTTTCATCTAAAAGATATCCACCCCTAAATACAACAACTATTCAAGTATATATAGAAGGAGAAAAGAAAAGAAAGACAAAAGAAAACAAACCACCTAATTACAAAAAAATATCTTACAATAGATTACAAAGTCATTTGTTGACTTTTGACAACTTTGGTGGATGACATCATCCCATGGTGCAACATGGATGATGTCATCATTTGTGTCAACAAATTTTAAATATTTTACAAGGAGAAAGATGGGAAGAAAGAAACTATTCGTCGTCGTCCCATGGCTGGAAGGGGGTATCCTACTTTTGCTTATCAGATGACGAGATGTGGAACTGGGCACGGTACTCCATGAACTTGCTGATCATGGGTTGAAATTGATCCTTAGAATGATCCTTGTGTCGATCGCTGATAGCTTCGCAGGTCTCCCGCTCATCTATGAGCTTTTCCAGGAGTTTGGAATAATCATTCTCTACCTCTATCAGGTACCCGATGAATTTGCGACACACCAATAGGTTGTTGATAGATTCCGTGTCGAATGTGACCTCTGGCCCCAGTCCCTATGAAACAATCTCCTTGAATATTTAAATAGTCTTCTCAACCTTTCTTAAGGTGAAAGAAGAAGTGAGTAACCCTGGAGACATTGTAAGAACAATCTGTTCCATTTGATGCATTACATCCAGGGCTACCTCCTTTACTTTGTCGATCTTTTCCAGGATGAACTCCAGCTGATCCACCTGATAATCCAGAGTAGAAAGGATTTTATTGAGGGCTCTGGGGTGTCCAAAGACGCCAAACTTGACCAGATATTTGACTGAACAGTTGAGAATTTTTTGAAAGGTCTCGTGTTGCATCCTGGCATGATCAAGCTCTTCGGAGATGGGTCCTGCTATTGCCTGGAGTTCTCTGTTTGACCGATTGATATTCTGATATAACCCGGTGAACTTAGCGATTACTCCTTCACTGTCCTTGAGGATCTGACTCCTCCAGGTGGAAACTGCCATGCCCTGCTCGCCGATTTTAGCATATTCATTGATTTTATCTTGACTCAGAGGCTCAGGAGTTTTGGTGGCAGTTGTGGGAGGTGCACTGCCCATTTTCTGCAAGGCACGGAGAAGATGTTTATTTTACTCCTTTAGCAGCCTTTTCTCTTCCTTTACTTCTTGGAGTTTCTTGCAAAGGGCGTCAACCACAGATAGGGCCTCTCCTTGCAGGCTTTCTGAAGATGTCCCCATTGTGACTTGAGTCACTATGTAATCTGTCAAAGACAGATCCTTCTTATCCTTCAAAGGATTGGGGTACGCAATCTCCATCACTCTCTCCCCTGATGCACTCTGAGAGAAGCGGGTTATCAATTTTTGATTCTTGGCCCATTTTGATGGGATTACGGAGAAGTCCATCGGTGCGATGGGAACTTTCCTCTTCTGTTGGCTCAGGTGCTGGGAGATCCAGGCTGGACTTGTGGGAGAAGGACTAGAAATAGAGAAGGGGGTAGCTGCAGTAGTAGAAGGGAAAAACGTGGAGACACTTGGAGCCGGCATAGAGAGGGAAGCTGAGGAAGTGCTCGTGGGAGGAAGAGATACTGCAGGGGAGGAAGACATAGGAATGGAAGGGAGCTCAGAGATGAGGGAAGAAATGCAGGGAGACAGCTCCGCGAGAGAAGAGAAGATGGATGAGGAAGAAGGGGGAACAGTAGAAGATGGGGGAGAGGACATGACCAAAGGAATGGTCACTTGGGTCACTCGAGGAGGGAAAGGGGGAGAGGGAGAAGGGACAGAAGGGACCTCCATAGTTACATTCGTGGCCACATCCTGATTGGATGTGCCTATCGAAACATCTTCTGCTACTTCTTCTTCTGAGATTTTCGGGATTATAACCCGTTCTTGTGAAGTGGAAGGAGGGCTTTCAGGGGCTTCCTCTTGGGTGGAGCTAGATTCATCCTCTTTGCCTTTACCATTTCCCTTTGGTAGCTATTTTTCCCGAGGTGGTGCGTTGCCTAACAGAGATGTGGTGAAATCAACTCCGAGGTAGATGAGACCGTTCATTCTGCACTAATGCTCTATTCTTTGCATAGTTTCTTTAACCCTTTCTTCTATCATTTGGGGTGCTTTGGTCCTGTGAATCACAGAAAACGGCCAGTCATCTCCACCTGTATCAAGATACACTTGATCAACTTCTTGCTCAGTAGTTTGATAGCCTTTTGGGACGATGGCAACACCGTACTAGATGATTTCGGCCAAGGCTAAGCGGGAATGATCCTTCCTCCTGAGCTCGACCTCATGATATATGTCGATATAAATATCTTTGATCTGAGGGATGTGGATCATATCGATCTTGGCCTTGGGGAGACAATTCCTTAGGTCGAAGGTGAGCCTGGCGGGGAAGTTGTGCTATAGATTCAGTAATTCCAACTCTACAAGCATCTCCCGAGCTTTGTGATGTGAAACACAAGTATACCTGCCCACTGTAAGGGGGAAAGGAGTTCCACCCTTCTTCCTCTTTAAGCACTTCTCGTGGTAGGTAATGAGCTATCTTGATAGCTCCAACAGGATTAGCTTGGGACTGGCATACCTTGGCAATTTGGTTGGTTTTCCCAAGAAGTTGGCTGCCCTTAGGTAGGTGAAGGTAGGGAATTATGTGAACAAGGCTCCCCACTTTTCTGTCACTGTCACAATGCTCTTAGTCGTATGACCGTGAGTCATTTTTGGCCTCAAAAGGAAGATGATGTCATAGAAGAAGGCGTCATTGATCTTTGTAAATTGTGGAATAATGTTTTCTAGCTTTAGCTTTGGATAGTATTCGTATATTTTAACCTGGGGCCAAACCCCGTACCCCATCAAAGCTTGATAGTCTCTTTCTAAGGCCTCGGCATAGACTACATAGGAGTTCATATAGAACCTCCCCGTTGTGGTAAGTTGTTGGAGTTGCTCAGATATTGTGCTGCTTATGATCTCCGCCCACTCAAAGTGTTGATTGGGCACATTTTTATTCATTGTTTCTAAGTACCTCAGCATCCATGTGTGAAAGTAATGGCATCAGGAAGCCCAAACACTCTGCTCAGGAATGTGTTCGTATCACTGAGTTCCTCTGAAAATTCACTGTGATGAATGACTTGTGGCCACCTGGTCACCACCTTTTTGTTCTTCAGGTATACTTCGTTCATCAACTACATACACTAATCCTCATTGTCATCCCAAGCCTTGATGCAATCTTCTTGGCTTACAGCCACAAAGTACCAGTGGTGAGGAATGCCGAGCATTATTTCAAAGTGTTGGGCAGTGAGGTTGATTATGACCTCGCCCTTCTCATTTAAGACACACTTGGTGTCTTTATTGTAGCAGCGGGCCACCACCATCATAAATTCATTGTTCACGGCACTAACTAGGATCCCACCAACAAAATGTAGCACACTGCCCATCAGTTTGTCCATCCATGGACTTCTTGTGACCCTCTGGGTTCTGGCCCAGAAATCCTCCATGTTAATATGACCCAGTTCTGAGTCTCTGATGTCTAGGTCACACTCTGCTTGGGATTCGGGCATTCTGACCCTCTGATACTTGTACTTCATTTCTTCTTTTCTGAGCTTGGCTTTACCCTTAGACTTGGTCAATTTCTTACTTGATGTTGACATATGTAACTCTGAACTCATTCGCTGATCTGCAAGAAGAAGAAGTGAAACCCAATGCAAGAAAGTCATATTATTTGTTTGATCTTCCATTAAAGCATTGACAGAAGGAAGAGTTAGTGATTTTAAGGCCTCAGGGTGTAGGGCACATGAATACTATAGATTATAGGGCTAAATAGTATGGCACATAGAAAAAGGCTGCTGTAAGGGATAAATCAGCACCAAAGGGTGCATAGCGCATAGATACTGTAGGTTACATTTTTTGTTGTTACAAGTAGAAGTGCGCTTGCACCATGTGTATGTATTTTAAAAAGGGCACTGATATTTTTCATGTTACACGGGTATAGGATGCACCAAAGGGCGCAGGTTTAATGCGTGTAACATCATTTTTTCATGCGCCACAAGAGAACTTGGCGAGGCGCATGGAATGTCTGCATAACATGATGTTGTTGTGACAATGGATGCACCTGCGCCGTTTACAGTTTTGCACTTGGCGCAGATTTAGTTGGTGTTGCATAGATGTAGGGTGCGCCAATGGCACAAGTTTTAACGATGTAACATATGAGTTTGGTGCGCCAAGTAGGGTGCAGGGAAAGTGGTTGCAACAAGTGAAAGAAGTGTGCCTTGAGGGCACATTTTTTCTTTATGTAACAGGCAGGGGATATGTGCCATTGACACGACTATATATTATGTTGCAAGGGTGACAGATGCACCAAAAGAGGAAAAATTACAATCTTTCTTTGAAGCTTTGATTCTTTCTATGAGGTGTTCACATGTTGGTAATCTTCTTTTTAAGGGTATCTTTAGGTGATGAAGAAGGTAAAAATAAGGAGTTCCAAGCCATCTTTTCAGGATAGAGTCCCCTTTACCAGCAGATCTGGAAAGAGGGGGAAATGCATGGAGAAGAATGGAAAAAACAGTGAGGTAGGGGGGGAAGTCATGGTTTCACAGCCAGGTAGTTGAGTTCATGCTTTGACAGATCTTTCTAATCACACAAACAAACAGCCAAAACACAAAACACCAAGACACACAAAAGCACAGAGGACCTCTTACCAGGATTATATAATGGAGAAATGTGAAACTGGGTCCACAACGTGATTCAAAAATGATAGGGCATGTGTCCTGAGAGGTATATAGAGAAAATCACGTGATTCTGACAGATGAAAATGACAGTGCAAATGCACCTATATATATAGGCGAGGTGGTAATAAATGTGCCACCCACTTTTTCAAGTGGTGTCAACACAAGAAAGCATGCACCCTTTGGCACATAAAAATACTTGTCAACACAAAGTTATGTGCACCTTTGGCGCATTGAAAGTGATGTCAACACAAGAATATGTGCGCCCTTGGCGCAAAAAAAGTTTTATTGACATGAAGGCGCATGTGCCTTGGTGCATGCAAGAAAGGCACAACATAGTGAGGCACATCAAAACACCTATTGACAATTCAAACCGTGCGCCAAAGGATTTAAAGGGGGTGCACCTAAACTTAATGTTGCATAGACATTATGTGCGCCCGACCAAGAAGACCAAAAAAGGTTAAGTTCAGAAAACTAGATTTCCTGGGAAGGGATTTTTGCAACGTTCCGAATGCAAGGAGTCCCTGACGAGGGACTGGAACAAAATTTTGGTAGGGTTATCTGTAAAATTTCCCTTGCCAATTTTATGGGATAACAAAATCTAATTTGATTCATAGGATTAAAGAGAAATTGAAGTAGTACTTTGAAATGAATGAGTTAGGTCTCTCACATCATGTTATTTGTATGATTGTATTTCATTTGATTGTTATTTTTCAAAACATAATATGCAACCACTGTATTGAAAAAATTTCATATGATTGATTATAAACCACTTTCTACTTCAATGGAAGTTGGAATAAATATTGACACTAAAACTGCATATGAAAAATGTTGATCCTATTTTATATACGTTGTTAGTTGATAGTTTGATTTATCTAACTATAACTAGATCAGATATTTCCTGTACAGTAGGAATTACTTCAAGGTTTATGCAGGAACCTTTTTTAGAAATCATTAGAATCTTGCAAAAAGAATATTTAGATATATTAAAGGAATAATCAATTATGGGTTGCATTATATAAGAATTAAAATGCTATCTTATATCGATTTTGTGATTCTAACCATACTGATGTTGTGTTATAAAATATACTAGATATGTGTTTAATTTTTTTTGGTGTAGGAACCATTACTTGGAACAAAAAAATCAATCAACAGTCTCCATTTCTTCTAGTGAGGTAGAGAAGTACAATGGAAGAAGTAAAGAAGCCATGTGGCTGCAACGACTGTTGGTAAAGATACACATGGAAGTTAAAGGAAGTATTCCTCTTCTATGTGGTAGCCAGAGTTGTATTAGTCTTGATTAAGAATCTGGTTCAACATCAGATGATGAAGCACATTGAGATACATATACACTTCACCCCTGAGAAGGTGCTAAGTGATGACATAAATCTCAAGTTCATGTAGATTGAAGAACATGTTCTTGGCATCTTCAAAAATTCCTTAACTGTTGCAAAGTTTTGTCACTTTCATGAAAATATTGGATTTTCGGAGTCATCATTGAGGGGGAGTGTGCATGACATGTCACCTCCTGATGGAACTTGGTTTTTGTAAAAATACCTTCGGGCATGTATACCTCTTCGACTTATTTTTTATAAAGAAGTGTGGAAATATTTTAAAGGTGGTCTTCAGTAAAATCTTTAGTGTTATTGAGTTTACTAGTAAACAACCAGTACAAGAATATTGTTAAGGAGGTACTTGGTTGTAAAAGGATCCTATATGCTTGGGTTTAATAACCTTTTATGAGAACCTGTAAGAACATGTAAAACTCAAAAAACATACTTAGCTATTGATCATGGGATGATATTTGGGATTTCAAATCCTTTTGTACCAAAAGGTAAATTGAGTATGATAAAGGTGTTATAATTCATTCAACTGATATGCTAGCCTAAAACCCTTATGGTTTAAGGATTGTAAATCCTTTAGTGTACCACGAGCAGGTAATCTATTGGAATAGTTATGTTATCCCACTTAACATTAAGGGGGAGTGTTGGAACATAATGATTAAGTGGTATGGATAACCCTTAATGTATATGGGTCCATCACTAATATATAGGTTAATATTTAATAACATAAAATATTTCTATTTCTATTATTAAATATGCTAACCTAGGTATATACTTTAGGTTAAATATTATATTTCTAATATTAAATATTATAAACCTAGGTGTATGTTAGGTTGAAAAGGTGGGTTGGGAGACATACCCGATCACCTTATACAAAAAGGACTTTAGGCACTCATTTCATATATTTGATAAATATATCAAAGGTGTGCAAATCAAGTGATTTGGTTTTACTCTTGATAAATAGGATTTCAAAGGAGGAGGTGATCTTACTGGATGTAAAATAAGTTTTCAAACTCAAAAGTTATTTTCAAATTATTTTTTACCCTATTGGGGTTTTCCACTATAAATATTGTGTCACTTGTGTTATTTATTTCCTGTAAGTATTTCTTTATTTAATTATGTTATGATGTAATATTTATTGTAACATTATATAATATCTAAGTTGATTAAATCCATATTTATTAAAATCCTCAAATTCTAACATTTCACAGGCGCTTTAGTGTTCCAAAGATGTTTGTAGTGCTTCACATGTTTTGAAGCACTTTATAGGTGGATGTGGTGTATCATGGGTTGTATTAGTGCCTCATGTAACAAATGACCAAATTGAAGTATGTTTTTTTTTTTGTAATAAGGCCCCGTAATGTAGAGAAAGTTGTAGAATTCATTAAGTGATATAATACAAACAAGATTAGTCACAAAACAAAGATAAAACTCCAACATGTACAAATTTTTCCATGATGGTCATAAAATATAGTGGGATAAATAGAAAATAGGGGATGTCTATGAGAGTCTTGGAAAAATTCAAATATTTAAATTTCAAAGTATACCAAAGCCATCTCATGATGACTATTCCTAAGGATGCAAACACATGAAAATTCACATTTTTTCATGAAATAAACATAGTATATAAGTGAATTCAAATAAAAAATCATGCGTATGCTCATATTATTATGATATTTTTTTGAAAAGAAAAGGAAGAGAGACATAAGAGAGGAGGGGACAATGAAGACATATAAATAGGATTAGAGAAGAAAGAGGAAGAGAAAACTCAAGTAGACTAGAATGTCAAGTTTTTGAACAAGATTGAAGAGTGAGAGGTGCATAAGGAAGAGTAAAATATGGCTATACAAAAATAGTAGGAAGAAATGAATATTTATCTATGCATCATCATCAGGTTGAATAAAAAACTACAGTGGGTGGATATTTTTTACAGTTGAGTTAGTTCTCAGCATTGGGGATTAGTATCTCCATTGAGTTGGTTCTCAGCATTGGGGATTAGTGTCTCCAGTGAGTTAGTACTCAGGAATCTTTCCAAGTTGTTTTTTGGAAAAGGGGATTGGTTTCTCCAATGAGATGGTGCTCATAAATTGGTGTCTCTAATGAGATGGTGCTCACAAATCAAGTTGAGTTTGTGCTCTTTTTTGGGGATTGGTGTCTCTAATAGGTTGATGCCTACAAACATTTTGTAATATAATTATATTTGTGGCTATATTTAGATAGTAGCTCCAAGAAGTCCTTTCTCTATATTTTGTCTCCTGGAACGGTTTCTAACTAAATACTATATTGTGTAATTTTTTATATTTTGTATAATTGTTTATTCTTAATTATAAAGTTTTAAATCATAAAATTTATTTAATAGTGATTCACCCCCTCTCAGTATAGGTGTTTTTCCTAAAATTGGTATTAAAGTGAGTTCCATCATAATAGTCTAACCACTGTAAGGTAGATCTCATAGTCACACATGGAAAGTCAAGAAGGTTTCTCCTCAAAAAAGGATTCATCATTTTATGGAAAAAATTATTCCTTCTAGAGCATAAGGATGCATACCTACCTAATGGATAAATGGTTTGATATATGGTAATTTTTTGTAAATGTATAGACAACTCAAGAAACCCCTCTAACAAATCATGACAGAAATAAAGTAAGTTAAAATAATGTATTGGGCCCTAAAATATTGGCTAAGTGCTAAAAGGCAGGCGTGCATAGGACCAGTAAGAAGAAGGTCACTTAGGGGAAAGAACATAGGAAAAATGGGTTTAATAAGGGTTTAAGTGAAATCAGGGCACACGTGGGAAGTAAAACATGATTTTAAAAGACCTATCCATATTTGGCTTTCTAGAGGCACTTGAGGAAAATATTTAAGACCCAATTAGGCGTGATGAGTGGATAAGGTTCCAACTTGGATTCGTGGAGGTAAAGAAAAGGATATTCCACATAGGGAATATTCCTAGAAGACATCATTGTAGAGAGCGGATGGTTTATAGAAGGATAATAATTCACTAATGGAGGACCATATCCACACTTGGAATGTGATTTGTCTAGGAAAGAAGGCATGGTGGTGGGTTCTGATCCTATAAAAAGAGATTCTCAAGCTAGAGTCAAAGAGGATAAGATAGAAGAGGGATAAAGAGAGAAAAAGATAGAATGCAAGAGATGATGGGAGACAGAGGGAACACATAAATAATAAGAAGAAAAGTAACATGGTGTTGTAGTAATGCTAGGGTTTAGAGCATGTGGTGTTAAGGGTTGTAAGGGATGTCATAAACCTCTGTATGGCACTAGGATTTGTAACAAGGGTTAAAATGGGAAAAGTAAAGTTAGGATCTCATATGGGGAAGGATTTCCAACAATTAAGTCATTTTCATTTATTGTATATGGTCTGAGATGATCCTTTTGACTGTAATGTGGCTACTTGTACTATGTTAAATCAATATTTATTTGAGTTTATTCTATATATTTTTCTTAAGTATGTAAACCCTTGTGTCATTTGACTTATCATGGCTTAGATCCAGTTTATTATGCTTCTTGCAATGTTCTTTATCTTTTTGTGATGCACCAATGTTAGATCTGCTAGTTTAATTTCTACCTCTTTAAATAAGTGAATGTAATTCCGCCTATCTAAATCATCCTCTATTAATTGTGGAACTTTCTTACAAAGCTCACTTAAGGGAGGGGCTTGGCACACATGCGTGCCTTAGGTGAGCACCCAACATATGCTTGGTGATATGTTGATGTGCTTGGGGTAAGTTATAATGGTTAAATAAATGACTACATCTGGGTTCCCTTATTAGGACCTCTTTTCCAAGATGTTATGAGAATGGTACGTGATGAAAAAGTGTTTGACCTTGGATAGTGTTGAAGCATGGATTAAAAGCATGGAAGATGAGTTCACTCATATATTTAGTACTTGACTTGAGTTTGATGAACGTAAATGGGTAGAAGATCATCTGTATTATGAGTTGTATGAGACCTTCTTCTGTTGCTTCTTAGTGGAATTATATGAATGGTTTTTAGCGTATTCATCTAGATCAAGTTCATACTATAAACCTTATGTGTTGACCCCAAGATGAGTATCAGAGACTGCATGATGCTAATATAACTTGGACACATGTTTTTTATTATTGGTGGAGTAGAGTGTTGATAAGCTACACCCTAGAAAGCGTTATTTCTACGTATTCCTATCCCAAGATTGTTGAGTTTGAGTTCTTGATGGAGCCAAGAAGATCATTCTTGCATTCTATCATGTTAGATATAAATATCATGATCATTACACTGAGTTTTGAAGAATTTCCCATTGTCAGTTAAGCTTCTTCTAAGTGCTCGGAGAGGAAGCTTGGGTGGAGAAAGATGGCAGACCTTGTGGTTCAAAAAGAGAGGGAAGAGAGATGAATCAAGTATAATAAATCTCATAAGAGAGAGTTAGACAACACGAAGTTTTAGGAGAAATATATTTATGGAGGAAGATGTTGAAGGAAGGAATTGAGGTTCACGCAGAGGACATGGAGCGTGAGCACTCTGTGCTACCCAATCTTGGCAAGCACGAGAGAGAGACCCCTTTAGCTTTTGATGAGAGCTCGTGACTTGGAGAAAGGAGAGCCATTAGCGAGCATCAGAATCCACCTAGTGACCAACCCCTAGCGTTTAGTGTTACAAATATAGAGATAAGTATTTCTAACCCATTTGGTATTGGTGGAAGTGACTGATCAACACCTAGGAGGTATAAATTTTCATTTGGCACATCTGTGGTTGCACAATCATTTCTTGTGTTTGGAGGTATATTGTCTAGAGAATCATTTGGAAAAAATTTGGGTATATAAATCTTGGGTATCGCATTTGGAAGTATTTTGGGACATACATCTAGTAACAGTACAATATCACAGACTCTTGGCACACAATTCAACATGACAATGGAGAAACTAGGCACAACCACTTCATGACCTTTACTAGCTACATGAGGTCGATCTAGTGGAATAGGAACTAGTGGACCTAATGGATCTAGAGGATGTGGTGGATCATGGGGAACATGCACTAGGGGATCTAGTGGATTTGGTGGTAGAGGAAACACCAGAGGAAATTAAGGTTCTGGATCTGGCAGACAAGTGCCTCAACCACCTCAGCAAGTATTTTTCAAAATGTCTTTGCATCTACCAGATTACGAGGGTATTGAGGATGTTATAGAGAATGTACACAAATGTGAGTTTCTATGGTGCACAAAGGGTAACACTACCCCAAAATGGAAGGTAAGCTAGTTTGTAACAATGTTGCAGAGACACGTGCATAGTTGGTACCAAAAGCATAACCCACAACAGATAGTGGTAGAATACACTGCGCTACGTAATTCCTTCTTTGCTTAATTTCATATTCCCGAGTTTGAAAAAAGAGCATTAATGAGTGAAATAAATTCAACAAGGTATAACATAGTGTGTGGGAGTATGACATGCATTTTAAGACTCTCTTATCAAAACTTTCTTATGATATTCATCCTTCTCAATATGATGAATGGTTTATTGGAGAAATAATAACACCTTTCAGCAGAATGTTATCACATAAGACTTTTACAGACTTGTGCAAGGCCTTGGAGGTTTCCCTACATGGTTAGCCTATAGGAAGTGTAGATATCGGTGTTAGCCCTTTTATTGATGCTCAAATTACTACAATGGAAAAGAAGTTATAGAAGTTGTCTCTGAACTCACCACATGAGAATCATAGTGGCCTATGGTGCATGGATTGTGAGGTAGATGGGCACACAAAGGCCAATTTTCCTCAGAGATCAGTATGCGTCGTGATGGTAGACTATGATATTTACCACAAAGATCATGATGCAAGTAGGTTTCTACTACAATAACACATGATCCGCAAGAATATGTTGTTCTACTATAAAATTTTCAACTCTACTACTCATGAAACAAAGGATTGTAGATTGATTGATCAAATACATGATGTCATTGATATTGGTGTGCACCGGATCAGAGTTGTAAACAATTCCAAGGATGATGGTCACCATTTTGAAGGACATGCAAATGGAGGAGCTCATAGAAGAGGCTTTCACAGAGGATTTAGAGGTCGTGGCAACCATAGGGATAGAAGAAGTGAGTTCCCACATGGAACTTGTTACAATTGTGGGTCTACAAAGCACTATAAGTGAAAATGTCATGACCTACTATAATGCTCTTGGTGTGGAAAGAAGCATAAGTATGAAAAGTGCCCAAAGCTATTTAAACATATGAGCTAGAAACACCAGAAATACAAAGGCATCGAGATGGTAAGCATTAAGAAAGAAGACTCGCATTGGGTGCCAAGAGTGACATGTGAGGTAGAATTAAAACTTGTACTGGTGATAACGTGAGCTGAGGCTGCGCACATTAGGGAGATACAAAAATAAATACCATTGAATATGAGGGAAGAGGTGGTATATGGGAAGTATCTAGACCTTACCCACATGAAGGAATTCTCTCAAAAGACCATGGATGTAATCAAGAGTCTTGAAGGACAGATCCTGAAATTTGAAGTAGAAGAAGAGTACTAAGGCTCCACAGAAGGATCTAGACAATGTCAAGGAGGTATACAAATTGTTGAGGTAAGAAAATATAATTCCTCCATTAGGATAATGGTTAAGAAATAAGATACCAATCTTTATAACATAGCGCAAGAGGAAAGTTTTGCATACTAACCTCCTTCCTAGAACCTCGACTACATTAAGGAGATTACCTTGAATGTAGTTTTTTTATATGGATCCTAATCAACATTCTGATTGAAATGGGTGGGAAAGTCAATGTTCTCACCCTGAACACCTAGAATCAAATGGGAAGGCCCCCACTACATCCATCTTAAAATGTGTTATATATGGCTAATAATACAAAGGCCATTCCCATTGGTGTTTAAAAAAATGATGGTATCACTATCCAATGGGAAAAATTCATTGGGGACTTCAAAGTCTTAGCACTTGCTAAGGTAGAAAATTTTCCAGCATTACTTGGGTGCCCCTAGTGCTATAAAAAAAATGCTAACTTGTGTTTTGATAAGGGGTATATAATCTTTGAGAACAATGAGGAACGAGTTATCATTCCTTTAATAGATGGGAATTCAACGCCCTATAATAGAATAAGAATATCTAAAAAAAATCTACGTACACACTATCTAGGACCCTAAAGTTGTGCAACCAATAAAGGAGGGCATTATTCAGTGGGAAGATGCTCAATCTATAAGTGATACAACTAGAATGTTATGTGACAATTGGGCACACAGGTCATATGAGTTGGTGGGAAGGTAGTTAAGAGGCTTTTTCATGAGGGTAGAAAAGGTGTGCTCAATCAAGCACCTGGGAGATAAGAAGTTACCAAGTTATTTTAAAGGAGCCAACTCTGATGTTTTCCTATGATAAATGGAAACCCAACGGAAAAATGGGATCGAGAGGAGAAGGATTCTCAACTATACCTTAATCGGAACCACAACACATTGGTGGGTGACCCATCATGATATCCTTCTAGAGTGGCATGGAGTGAGAATTACTTTCTTAGTTAGGTTTTCCCGGAGCAATGCACCTACTACCATATGAGATTATCATGGGAAATATCCTACCTCATTTCATGTCTAATAATTTTAGAAGGCCTGGATGGATGGTATAGAAGCCTTTCCACCTTCTTTATGGGTGCATAAGTTATACTCCTCTTTACAAGGTTGTGCACACACATGGTACATTCACAAAGATATGTGCTATCACACAGGAAATTGGTAGGAGTTAACAGTTGACCTACTTTAAACTTTTGAATATGGGAGCACTAAACCATCGGTGGATGAGGTGTTGCAGGTTTTTAAGTGCCTAATGATGGGAGAGAGTTCCATGGTAGAGGATAGAATACCTGAATTATTTGGTGAACCATTTTTTGAAGCACATAAGGTAAAATCCGAGGAGATGCGGCTTGAGTGCACATGTATGGAGAAATATAAAGGAAAATTAGTCTATGTGATTGACGGTGAAGAAATAGAAAATTTGGATATTAACCATACTAAAGGTACGCGTGAAGTTATGGATAGTGTTGATGAGCAAACGTGTGCAGACCATGAACCGATCAAGAAAAGTAAGGTTAACATTAGCTCAGAAATGGAACCTAAGGAGGCCACTACTGGGGACTATTGGTTAGAAAAGGAGGTTTTGAAGATCATTGATCTATTGCGTGAGTTTTAGGACTTATTTCCATGTGGGTATCATGAGCTGAAAGGAGTTCACCACTACTTGGGGGAAACGAAAATCAAGCTAAAGGAAGGAGCACGCCTAATTTGTAAGAGACCTTATCAAATGAATCTAAATCTTTACATCAACTTCAATGAGGATATTGACAAGATGATCACATCAGACATCATTAAGGCCATTGAGGAATCACCATGGATAAGCCTAATGATCATTAGTATTAAAAAGGATGGGAGGATAAGGATCTGCATTTATTATAGAGATTTAAATGCATTATGTGTCATTGATCTCTTCCCAAATCCTTTCACTGAGGAGATACTAGAAGGAGTAGCCAGATGTGAGATCTATTCTTTCATAGATGGATTCTTAGGGTATCATCAAGTTAGAATTGCAAAGGAAGACCAAGGAAACACAAATTTTACCACTGATTTGGGAATTTTTTCCTACACAGTCATGCCTTTTGGACTAAATAATTCACCTTCTATGTTCTCATGGATTATAGTGCAGGAATTTCAAGACTTCATCCATAAGTTTCTTCAATTCTACCTTAATGATTGGATAATATATGGGCTAGTAAGGGACCATTGTGACTATTAGGGGTTGAAGTTTGAAATATTTTGGTAGTTGAGGATATCCCTCAATATTAAGAACTTTGTTTTTGTTATTCCATTTAGAACCCTTCTGGGGCATATCAGGAGGGCTTACTGGTGGATCTTGCCAAAGTAGGTGTTATTGTGGAACTAGGGGAATCTACTAACAAGAGCATAGTGCACAAATTCCTTGGACATATAGGGTATTACTAGAAATTCATAAAGGGGTATGCCAAGATCTTCATGCAAATGGAAGAGTTACTAAAACACAAAATTGTATTTCAATGGGGAGAGGCACAATAGATGGCTTTTGATACATTGAAGAATAAGCTTATGACCGTGCCTGTATTACACTTTCCTTCTTGGGACAATCCATTCCATGTACATGTTGATGCCTTGGGGATGGTGATTGGGGAAATCTTAGCACAACCTGGAGAAGGAATTTTTACCACCCTTTTTGTTTTGCTAGTAGGAAGTTAACACCAAAAGAGTAGAACTATAATACTACTGAGCACGAAGCATTATCCATGATCTACATGCTACAAAAATTTAGGAAGTATCTGTTGGGAAACAACCCTTTATCTTCTACATGGACCACATGAAATTGAAGTACTTGGTGAACAAGTTTGTTTTATAAGGGTGCATATGCCAATGGGTCCTTCTATTTCAATAGTTTGAGTTTACAGTTGTCATAAAACTAGGTAAGAGTAATTAGAGACTTGACCATTTATCAAGGATTAACTCGGGGGAGGATGCACAAAGCATTGAATTGGAAGATATTGTTGTATTTAGATTGCAAAACTATTTATATTGCAGTTCGCACCCTCTGAATTGGAAGATATTGTTGTATTTCTCAAGATGGGGGTGACACCAGAAGGAATGAAGAATTTGGAAAGAAAGCAGTTACAAATACATGTCGTGCCCTACATGTTAATCGGTGGAGAATTTTACAAGCTAGGATGTGATGAGATTTTGCATTGGTGTGTGTTAGAACATGAACATGTTGTAATAAGGGAGGAATCACATGGTGGAATTACAAGAGGAAACTATGCAGGGAATAAAACCACATAGAATATTCTTTTGGAAGTGCTTTGGTCCTTGGTGTAAATTTCCATTCTCATGGTATATGAAAAAAACTTTCATTGACAAGTTTACTCTAGCAGATGGCACCAAGGGTCCCTAGTGTAAATTTCCATTCTCCTTCACAACATAATACTTCTACGCTAGAGTCAATAGATTCAAAGAGGCAAAGAAACTAAGGTTTTACCTCAACATGGTAGACCAAGATTACTGCTACACATGATAATGATATATCAAAAGAAGCGTGCCTATGTGGAGAAGTATGTCTCCCATGATGTACATATGGTGAAGTAAGTAACATTTCCTATTACTGGGAGGACCGTAGCAAGGGTATACCTATGCATAATTTTGAAGTATGAGAAGGGATCTTATGTTGATAATGATGTCTCTATCCCATAAGACCCCACCATAAATAAAAAAGGACGCACTGAGGAAAAGGGAGAGAGAGGGGGCCCTTGAGAAAAAATAAACCAAGTGTATATACAACTTAATTTGTAAGCACACAAGATTTGGGGACAAGACCAAGAACCTTTGCACAAAGGAAGAAGTCCCTTACAAAAGAGAAAGATACAAAAATTGAGGTAGAGGTGTGAGAGTGAGAAAAGTGTTAGGTTGTGGAGCCTATTTTCATGTGAGAAAGTGTTGAAGACTATACACTAAGAGTATTGTACACTATCCATAATTGTCTTGCTGGGGTTTGGGGCCGGGTTGGGCCCTGAACAGGAGTTTGGGGCAGTAGGCTCCGAATGCCTATTTTAACCTTGAAACATGTTCGATATACCAGGAAATGTGATTTTCTCATATGAGAGTTATTTTTCACCCATAGGTTTATGGGATGGTTTTGACCCATGGTTTTGATTCCCACAATTTTGTAAAAATGCTTTAGAATCTATCTACTTATGTGGTTTTGTGCATATGGTAGGAATCATGTAACATTAGAGAGGTTTTTTGAATTCAAGTGTGAATCTGTACAGTTTGTTGAGTATAGCTCCAAATAGATATGGGTATTGTATTGAGAGAGTGGTGGTTTATAATAAAATATGAGCAAGTGATTCTTAGCATATGTATCCCAAATTGAGTGAACCACGTTAAATACTATCTCTTTGTGTTTTGTTATTATTATTTTACACTTTTATTTGAGAACTGTAATATTTTCTACATATTATTTCCTACGATTGCAATTTTGTGAGGGATTATTCTGCATATTTTATCCCTTATTTCCTAACAGTTTGTATCAGATCTTGGTTTGGTTTGTTGAAGTGTTGAATCATAGGGAAAGTTTTAGCTTAAGTGGGAGCTATGGTAGATGATGGAAGATCAAGGTTTAATAAATTCAACGGGAATATTTTTAGTCTTTGGAAGATGTAGATGGAATATTACCTTTATTAGAAGGATCTTTATATTCCATTATCTGAGAAGGTGAACAAACCCTTGAGCATGACAAATGTGGAATGGGATTTTCTAGATAGGAGGGCACTTGGGATAATATAGATGTGTCTTGCATCTTCGGTTTTATTTAATGTTTCAAAGGAAAAGACTACAAAAGAACTCATGGATGCATTAGGGAAGTTGTATGAAAAACCCTCTAACTCTAATAAGATATTTTTAATGAAAAGGTTGTTTGATATGAATATGTTTGAGACTAGTTCAGTTGCAAATCATTTAAATGATTTTAATATGGTTGCAAATATTATAGCTTCGGTTACAATAGAATTTGATGAAGAATTTAGGGATTTATTAATTTTGTTCTGTTTTCTTGAGAGTTGGAATTCCTAGTAATGGTAGTAAGCAACTCGGTTCTAGATTACTCAAAGTTTAAGTTTTATGATGTTTTAGGGGTGATTCTAATTAAGGAAATGTGAAGAAAAATCTCTGGGGAATCTTCTACTTCATGGAATGCTTTGATAGTGGAAACTATAGGGAGATAGAAGAATAAAGGAAGCCATGGAAAATCAAAAGATCAGTCAAGGTCAAAATCCAAAAGAAATATGGTATGTTATCACTGTGGAAAGTTTGGGCATACAAAGAAGGACTATTGGGAGCTTTGGGACAAGAACAAACAACAGGAAGAAAATAAGGATAAAAATGTGAAAACGGGTAATTTATGTCAGGATGCTTTGATTCTTTCTTTGCATAATATTGCTAAATCTTAGGTTTTAGATTCGAGGGCTTCTTTCCATGCTACTCCACATAGGCATTATTTTGTTGATTATGTTCAAGCGGATTTTGGGCATGTTTTTTTGGTGATGATGATCCTTGCAATATAGCTAGAAAAGGATTTGTTCGGGTTAGGATGTAGAGTGGGAATACATGTCTATTGAAGGATGTTAGACATGTGCATACTTTAAAATGAAATATGATATCGTTAGGCCAGTTGGGAAGTGATGGTTGTACTGTGATATTCACAATAGACTCTTGGAAGGTTACCAAGGGTGCTTTTTTTGTGGCAAGATGTAAGAAGGTTGGAACCATGTATTTAACCACTTATAGCACTAATGTTTGTAATCTTGTGGCTTCAAAAGTAGATACAACATTGTGGCACTATAGGCTCAGTCATATGAGCCATAAGGGCATGGAGATCATAAATAAGGATTTTCACTTGGATATACAGAAACAAGTTTGAAGTTTCTGTGAGAACTGTGTATATAGGAAATAGAAGCGAGTAAGGTTTCTCAAGGTTAGACCTATGAAGAAGGAGAGTAAGTTAGAGCTGTTGTACATTTTGATGTGTGGGGGCCAACTCATGTATCATCTCTTGGGGGTTTAAATTATTATGTCACTTTTATTGATGATTGCAACAAGGAAACTTTGGGTATATTGTATTAGAAATAAATTTGATGTATTTGACACTTTTGTTAAATGGAAAGCCTTGGTAGAGTATGAAATGATGTCTTGAGCTAAAATGTCTCAGGCTCAGATAATGGAGGGAATTATTGTAGCAATGAGTTTGATGATTATTGTTCCAAGAATGGAATCCATCAGGAAAAAGATGAGTTCCATGAACTCCATAGTAGAATGGGGTGTCAGAAAGGATGAACAATGACAATAATGGAACAAGCTAGGAGCATGGGGTTACATGTAGGACCACCTCTTTAGATTTTGAGTAGAAGCAGTGAGCACAACTGTGTACTTAATAAACAAAGGACTCTTAAATGCCTTGGATGGAGGCATACCTAAGGAGGATTGGTCATGGTAATAAATTTGATTGCTCATTTCTTAAAGTCTTTAGATTTGAGGTGTTTGTTCTATATTGACAAGGATGATAGGAACAAGCTAAAGGTTAAATCAGAAAAATGTACTTTCATTGGTTATGGTGGTGATGAATTTGGATATAAATATTGTAGTATTAAGGACAAGAAAATTATTTAATCTAGGGATGTGGTCTTTAATGAGAAAGTTATGTATAAGAAGCAGTTGCAAGAAAATAGGGAAGAATCCAAGAAAGAATATACAGTGGTAGAGGATCTTCTGGATGGGAAAGTGACATATGAATCAGTTTAGGAACCTCCTCAACAAGAACCCTAAAATCCTATATTGAGGAGGTCTTCTAGGGTAAGAAGAGAACCTGAATGTTTTTCTCCTTATATTTATTATTTATTACTCACTGACAGTGGAGAGCTAGAGAGTTTTGATGAAACAATGCAGGTAGATGCTACGAAGAAGTGGGAGTAAGCCATGGATGAGGAGCATAAAAATCTCATGGATAACCAAACATGGGATTTGGTGAAGCTATCCAATGGAAAAATAGCATTACAGAACTAATGAGTGTTTAGATTCAAAGATGAAGAAGGAGACAAGAAAAGATACAAGACCCTGTTGGTGGTCAAGGGGTTTGTACAAAAAAAAGGTATATATTTTGATGAGATTATTTCTCTTGTAGTAAAAATGTCTTCTATTAGAACTATTCTTGGAATATTTGCATCAGAAGACTTGCACTTAGAGAAAATTGATGTAAAGACTACATTTTTCCATGGTGATTTGGAGGAGGATCTATATATGCAGCAACAAGAGGGCTATGAGGTCAAAGGTAAAGAGGAGATGGTGTGTAAATTGAAGAAGAGATTGTATGGCTTGAAACAAGATCCACATTAATGCTATAAGAAATTTGAGAGCTTCATGATTGAACAAGGTTATATTATATTCCATTTTGACCATTACATGTATACAACGAAATATGAGGATGTTAATTACATTATCCTGTGTTTATATGTTGATGACATGTTGGTTATAGGTTAAAAAATGTAAAAATAAAAGTACTCAAGAAGCAGTAAGTGAATCCTTTGCTATGAAGGATTTTGGGGAGACAAACAAATCCTTGGTATGAGGATATCTCAGGATAGGAAGGAATGAAAGCTAACTTTATCTCTGGAAGAGTACATTAAGAAGGTCTTAGAGAGGTTTAATATGCAGGATGCTAAACTGATTGGGACTCATTTGATAGGTCATTTCAAGTTATCAAAGAAGAAGTGTCCCAAGAGAGATTAGGAGATAGAAAAAATGTCAAAGGTACCTTACTCATCAGTGGCTGGAATTTTTATGTATGTCATGGTGTGCACCAGGTCTGATATTACCCATTTAGTAGGAGCAGTGAATAGATTTATGAGTGATCGAGGTAGAGATCATTGAAAGGTAGTAAAGTGGATCCTACAGTGGATCAAACACCTCTTTGTGTGGTTATGTAGATTGAGATATGGTTGGAGATGTAGACATTAGGAGGAGCATGACAGGTTATGTTTACACTATAGGTTGGATAACAGTAAGCTAGATTTCATGAATACAGACGCTGGTGGCTTTGTCAACCTAGAGGCTAATTATGTTGTTGTCACAGAGGAAAGAAAAGAAATGATTTGGTTGCAACAATTTCTTGAGGAGTTGGGACATAAGTAGGAGGAAGGAAATCATCATAGTGATAGTCAGAGTGTTATACACCTAGCTAAGAACTTTTCTTTCCACTCTAGGATGAAGCATATATAGTTAAGGTACCATTTTATCAGTAAAACCTTGGAGGAAGAGAAGTTGAAGCTGGACAAGATTCATACAAGTAAGAATCCTACAGACATCATGACCAAGGTGTTCACAAGGGAAAAACTGAAGCTATGTTCAGCTTTGGTTGGTCTTCACAAAAACTAGTGAAGGGTTAAGAAGATTACACAAAGGAAAACTAGTCTCCAAGTGGAATATTTTTAGGTTATGGAGCCTGTTTACATTTGAGAAAGTGTTGAAGACTATACTCTAAGAGTATTGTACACTTTCCATAGTTTTTTTGGCCTTGAAATGTGTCCAATATACCAGGAAATGTGCTTTTCTCATATGGGCGGTATTTTTGACCCATAGGTTTATGGGACACTTTTGGCCCATGATTTTACTACCCATGGTTTTGTAAAAATCCTTAACTACTTAAGAAGTTGTCTACTTATGTGGTTTTTTTCATATGGTAGGAATCATGTAACATTACAAATGTGTTTTGAATTCAAGTGTGAATTTTTTAGAGTTTGTTGAGAATAGCTCCAAATAGATCTGGGTACTGTATTGAGAGAGCGGTGGCTTGTAATAAAATTTGAGCAAGATATTCTTAGTTGATGTAGCCCAAATTGGGTGAACCATGTTAAATACTATCTCTTTGTGTTGTTTTATTATTATTATGCACTTTTATTTGAGATCTGTAATATTTTCTATAAATTAGTTTCTACTATTGGGATTCTGTGCGGCATTATTTCACATATTTTATCCCTTATTTACTAACAAGAAGCCCCCTAAAAAATAAGAGTCACCAGAAAGAAAGGAGTCACCTAGAGAGGAATAAAAAGAAGAGTCTCCTATATTGAAATCACCAATTAAGAAGAAACAAAGGGTAACATAAAAGGTGGAATCAGAAAAAATAAAGAGCATGGAGGCCAATAAGGGTGACGGGGATGATGAAGAGCATGATGAGGCTTAGGACCATCCTATGTATGATGTACATGAGTCAAAAGAGGATGAAAATGAAGAGAAGGATGACGATAAAGGAGGTGCTCACAGAAAGAGAGGAAGTGAGGAGGTCAACATGAACGATCAAAGGACTCCAAGCCTAAACAAGGAGAAGATAAAGGATGCTATAGAAAGGGAAGTAGAAGGAATCATAAAAGACTAAGTGGATACAGAGGTGGAGTGAAATCTTGAAGAAGTTATCAAGGAGACAACATGAAGAGAGAGCATAGAAAAGGAGTATGTAATCATGAATGAAGATCCCATCCTTGCAGTAATCTTCTCAAAGGTAATGCGTACATGAGGGAAGGGTATAGTAGCAACATAGGAATAAGGGATGGCCCACATCAATGATACAACTAAGGTACTGCAAATGTATTTCCAAAGTACCGTACCTTCAAACCAACTCCTTGTATGGTCTTTTTTTAGTGAAGATGGTGTGTACCCATGCACAAGGAAGATGTTGTCTTGGGTCATTGAGTCTGATGTTGATGATCTTGAATTCAAGGTCAACCATGTGGAATTGCTGAATATACCATATACCAAGGGAATAAACCCTCTGGTTAATGCTCAACAACTATCAGATGAGTAGGTTTGTAATGCACTAAATAGGGTATCGGTGGAGGTTGAGTTGGGGCTCTTTGGGAGAAATGATAGAGTAAGGGTCCTAGAAGAAGATCTTGAGAATAAAAATGAAGAGATCATTGAAAAGGACAAGGAGTTAAAGTAGGAGGAGCTTATCAGTGTAAAATTAAGGGAGGAGAAGGAAAAGGTGTGAGAGATCCATAAGAAGATAGAAACTATTTAAGAATTTAAGAAGCCATAATATTGAGGCACCTACACCTAGCCCCACCTGAGAAAAAATATGAGGTGACCATGCAATTCTTGGAATACCTGACCTGCATCCTCACCATGGAGAGGTGACCGTTCACATTGTAATTAGCAGAAGAGGCATTGGTGTGTGAGAAAGAGAGACAAAATAAATATTGGGGAGACAGTTTCTTAGTATTCTAAGCTCCCTATCATTTTGAAGACCGTTGCGTAAATGGCTAAGGTTGTTTTTGAGAATTGCGATGAAAAAGACAAGGTGGCAAGCATACTAGTGTCTACGAATGAGGTGAATATGAAGGAATTTCAAGAGAATAACAAAGGAAACAGGGTAGAGAGAGATAAGATCGTAGCTAAAGTTGATAAAAAGTTAGAAGAAATTGAGAATTTATGGGATTTGATTAAGAATAAGCTTAAGGAACTATATCCCCAAGTCACCCGCTGAATGGATGCACTGGATGATCTTAGAAAGTAGCTAGAAGGAATTGTAGACACATGGAATTCTAAGGGAGATGTATTGAGTTTTGATGAGGCAAGCACTCTAGTGGGTGACCTACTTCAGTAAGCACAAGATGTGGTGGATGCCTGGGAAAAGATTGGAGCAAAAATATAGAAAGAATTCTCACTCTTCCTACAGCAGTAGCAAATTATTCCATTCTTTCATTCTTTATTCATATTGTCCTCATCCCACTATTTTTTATTCTTTTGAGAATTAATATGTTTCTGAGGATGAAGAACACACTTAGTATGGGGTGATGTTGGTCCCTAAAATAGTGGCTAAGTGCTTAAGGGCGCACATATAGGACCAGTGAGAAGAAGGGTGCTCAGGGGAAAGTGTGTAGGAAAAAGGGCTTTAATAAGGGTTTAATTGAAGCCAAGCTGCACATGGGAATCAAAACATAGGTTTGAAATACTTAGCCATATTTGGAATTCTAGAGGCACTTGAGGGAAAACATGAAGAACTAACTAGGCATGATGAGTGGATAAGGTGTCATCCTATACCCATGGAGGTCAAGAAAAGGATATTCCATGTAGTAAATATTCCTAGAAGAAATCATTGCAGAGACTGGAGGCTTTTCAAAAGGATAAGCATTCACCAATGGAGGACCACATTAACACTTGGCACACGATATATCAAGGAAAGAATGCATGATTATGGGTGTTGATCCTATAAAAAGAGATACTCGGGTTAAAGGTAAACATTATAAGATAGAAGAGGGATGAAGAGAGAAAAAGATAGAATGCAAGAGATGATGTGAGACAAAGGGTACACATAGAGAATAAGAAGCAAAGTAACAAAGTGTTACAATAAAGCTAGGTTTTAGAACATGTAGTTCTAAGGGTTATAAGGGATGCCATAAACCTCTGTATGACACTAGGATTTGAAACAAGGGTTAAAATGGGAAAATTATAGTTAGGATATCATATGGGGAAGGATTTGCTGGAATTAAGTGCCTATCATTTACTGTATATAGTCTGAGATGACCCTTCTGACTATAATGTGACTACCTGTACTATGTTAAATCAATATATATTTGGGTTCATTTTGTATATTTTTATTACAGGTGTAAACCATCATGTCATTTGACTTATCATGACTCAAATCCAATTTATTATGCTTCTTGTAATGTTATTTAGATGTTTTTGATGCACCAATGTTAGATCTGCTAGTTTCATTTTCTACCTCTTTAAATAAGTGAGTGTAATTCTTCTTCTACAAATCATCCTCCATTAATGGAGGAACTATCTCACAAATATCACATAAGGGAGGGGCTTGATGTCTGCATGTGTATCGAGTGAGTTCTCAACATTGATTGGGTGATAGGCTGATGTGCTTGGGGTTAGTGAGTTTATTAAGGTTAACTAAATGACCACATAATGTAAAAACTATGAATGTTATATTGAGTGGATTAAGCGAGGAAAAATTTGTCAAAGGGATTCATTGTAGTTCAGTAAATTAAATTTGGGATAAAATCTAAAATGTCTATGAAGGAAATGATAAAGTAAAGAAAGCCAAAATTCAAATACACAGAGGTCAATTTGAAATCTTGAAGATTAATGATGAAGAAAAAATTGTAAATTACCTTCTCCATATGGATGTAGTTTTCAATAATATTAGAGGACTTGGTGCATAAGTTTAGTATGAAACTATTGGTAAAAAAGTGTTAAGATCTCTTCCTATCATATTTCATGTCAAAATTTCTACTATTAAAAATTTTAAATACTTAACTATTCTAACAATGGATGAAATGCATGGGATTCTCACAGCATATGAGATAATAACTCAAAGTGATAAATCATCTAAGAGATAAGATACATTTAAACCATCAAAGAAAGTGAAAGGTAAGAAACCTGAACCATGTGATTTCCCTAACAATGAGTTAGATGATGAAGAAGCTCACTTTGTCAGAGGGTTGAAGAAACATTCCGGATAATATAAAAGTAAGTTACCATTAAAATGCTTTGATTGTGGTGAAATAGAAAATTATTCCAAAAAATTTCCATTTAAAAACAAGGATGATAAATAAAGAAAAAAATCGAAGGAAAGTAACATATATTATTAGTCCAATAAGAATCATAAGTGAAGAAGATCTGAAATCAAGATGAATATCTAGCAGTAAAAGAAGAACCTCTATACTAAGGAGGAAAGTAATTCATCTGAAGAAAGTGATGAAAGAATATTTTCTAGTGATAAAGATGAATCACTTCTCATGGCTTTAGAAGTTAAGGAAAGAAAATAATAGATAGATTCAAAATAAAGATAAAGATATGAAATTTTAATCCTAAGTAAATCTGTAAGGTGAACTCATTTCTACCCTAAAATAATCAGGAGCCTAAGAAAGAAAAATCAAAAAAGAAAAAAAGAATTTCATAAACTAGAAGATGAGCATGGTGCTTTAAAATCAAAGATGACACATGATATAGAAGAGTCTAACAAAATCATTATTGATCTAAAGATTCAATTAGAATAAATGAAGAAGATGGATGAGGATGTGAAAATACAATTGAAATATAAAGAAGAAGATTGTGAAAAACTAGAAGGTTAGGTTGTTTCCTTAAGTAATTTACTTGAGAAATCAAATACCAAGTTAAATGGATGTCTCATGTTTTAAAATAGATATGAAGTGTCAAAAAACATCATCAATAATCATAGATCACCATTTATCAAAGTAGTTATTGGGTACAATGATAAGTCTACAAAATAATATCCCAAAGAGTCTCCAAAGATGACAATTTTGGAGACATCAAGAAGCTTTGTAGAAGCAATTAAAATTTCTACCAGATATGAGAATTGAAAGAATGAAGAATTACATGACCATCAACATACAAGAACTTTAAATGAAATTTTCAGAAGGAAATAAATTCTTGTTCCACACAATAATCCTCTAAAAGGGAAACATGGAATCAACAAGAATATAATTTCCTCTAAGGGGGCGTTGCAATATCAAGGTTTAAAATTCCTTTTATGGATATCATTTTTCATGTAATTCATTTCGTCACAAGGTAACAAGCTACAAATATCATTTAATAATTTTCATTGGAATACAAATTCAAATTCAAATGTGTCCTCAAATAAAAATTACAACTCATTAACACCTTTGATGAATTTTAATTTTGGATGCCATAAGTACCAAAAATTTGGGCATAAATCTATTTTTTAGAATTAAATTTAATGATTCTACTAGGTATTGTAAGAATGAGGAAACCATATACAATCATAGCTTGTTGAATCAAAAAAAATTTGGAAGGTAAAACATGAGAGAGAAATAAACAAATACAAATCCATGATTTTTTAGATAGCATTGCATAAACAAAATGAAGAAAATCATTGGTACATTGATAGTGGTTTCTCAAGCCATATGACTAGAGACAAAATTAATTTTCTTACTTTTAAATAGGTAAATGGAGTTACTAAAACATTTGGAGACAATGCCATTGCAATAATTTAAACAAAATGAATTAGCTTAAATAATGATAACTAAAAAACTAAAAATGTCTTATATGTTGAAAGACTAAAGAATAATCTTTTGATTTTAAGTCAAATGAGTGATAGAGGATAGACAATAAATATGTTGGAGGATGTGAAATAAGAAAGGAAATTACTGGGAAATTTTTTGTTGATACATGCAGGACAACAAATAATCTCTACATTCCTAGTGAGGTTAAAGGTGAAAAGTGTTGCATGGGGAAAATTGATGAAATCTTACTATGCAATATGAGAATGGGTCATATCAACTTTCAAATCTAGTGAATATTAGCTCTAAAATATCTATTAGAGACATTCCAAAGATTACAAAACCAACAAATACCACTTACAAATAGTGTTAGTTTGGAAAATAGACAATAGCCTCATTCAAGACAAAGTAGTACTCAACCACAAGGTTTTTCAAACTCATGCATATTAATCTCTTTGGTACTACAAGAACCCAAAACATGAAAGGTGGGAGGTATTTTACATTATTTAATGATTATTATTCTAGAATGATATGGGTTACGTTTTTAATAAAATAGTCTGAATCAATTGAAAGATTCAAGGCATTGAAAACTCTTGTTGAGAATGAAATGGATTTGAAAATCATGTGTTTAATATATGGACGAGGAGAAGATTTCACTTCAAATGAATTCATAGAGTATTGTGAATTCCATGGAATAAAATTACTTTATTAAGCTGCAATAACTTCAAAATAAAATGGCATTGTAGAAATAAAAAAACAATACGAGAGATGGCCAGAAACATTCTAGATGAATAAAGATTAAATCAAACATTATGGAGGGAGGAAGCCAAAAAAAAAACTATATTATTAATAGAGGATAGATCATAGTAAATAAAAACAAGAAACCTTATTCAATTTTAAAGGGTAGACCGACAACTGTAAAACATTTCAGAGTATTTGGAAGAAAATTGTATATAAATAAAGATGATGAAGACTTGGGTAAGATGTAATCTAGATATTATGAGGGTAATTTTCTTGGTTAATATTTAATGAGAAAGGAATATAGATGTTACAATCTGAGAAAATTCAGAATTGGTGAAAGTGCAAATGTGAAGGTAAATGATATCATGTGCAAAAAGAGCGTGATATAAGAAATTGATTATTCTGAAGAAGAAAACATTGAAGATGAAAAGGAAGAAGTTGAAATAAAAGAAACAAAAACACCATCTAGATAATCACAAAAGAATTATTTAGAAAAATAATATTATATGTGACAAAAATCTTGGAGTAAAAAACCAGAAGAAGAATGGAAAATGCAGAAGGGCATGCAAATATTTCATTATTGTCCAACTTTGATGCTATGAGCTTTGGTGAAGAAAGAGAAGACAAGCATTGGATTGGAGAAATTGAAGAATAACTTAATCAAATAGATAATAATGAGACTCGTGAAGTTATTCGAGGACTTAAGGAAAAAAATTGATTGACACCAAGTCGGAATTCAAGAATAAGATGAATGAAGATGGGAAAGTAGTAAGAAATAAAGAAAGGTTAGTACACAAAGGATATGTAAAAGTTGAAGGTATTACTTTTGAAGAAAAAAAATCTCCTATTACACATTTAAAATCCATTATGATGTTTTTGGAATTTTCTTGTTATAATAACTTTAAATTCTATCAAATGGATGTTCAATCTACTTTTATGAATGGGAATTTGGAAGAATTTTACGTTGAACAACCATAAGGATTCATATTATCATATGATGAGGAATATATATGAAAGATTAAGAAATATCTTTATGGATTTAAACAAGCCCCCAAAGTCTAGTACTCGAGACTGGACAAGTATCTACAACAAAAAGGATTGAAGAAAGGAATTACAGATAGTAATTTCTACATAAAATATAAAGGTGAGAATAAGTTGATTATTATTTTTTATATTGATAACATCATTTTTGGAGGGAGAAAGGATAAGATGTGTAAATAATTTTCTAAATAATTGCAAAAATAATTTGAAATGTCAGTGAGTGACGAGTTATCATTTTCCTTTGATTGCAAATTTCTCAATCTGAAAAAAGTATATTAATGAAACGCTGAAGAAATTTAGAATGAAAGACTGTAATCTAGTAGGTACACCCATGATCACAGGATGCAAGTTGAGAAAGGATGATATATCTATTGAAGAAAATCATAATCTTTATAGATCAATTATTGGAATTTTTTATATGTATCTACATTAAGACAAAATGTAATGCAAATGGTAGGGATGGTAAAATGTTTTCAATATGCACTAAAATAAAATCATGTGAAAGATATCAAAAGAATAATCAAATATATAAAATGTATGGTGGATTATGGATTATGGTGTAAAAAAGTTGAATATTTATCTTTAAGAGCATATATAGATGTAAATTGGGATGGTTGTATAGATGCCATTACAAGTACAAGTGGAGGTTCTTTATTTTTGGGAAATAGTTTAGTATCTTGGTTGAGCAACAAAGAGGATTCTCTTTCTCTATCTACAACTAAGGTAGAATATATTGTTGCACTAGCATGATGCACACAAGTTCTTTGGATGAAACAACCACTGAGGGATGTCAATGTATAATATGATTATCTAATTTCTATATTCTATGATAATACTAGTGTAATAAATACATCAAAGAATCTAGTTATGTATTCCAGAATAAATCATATTCCCATTAAATATCATTTTCTGAGAGATCAACTTGTAAATTATCAGGTTAAGTTTGAATACATTGCAATAAAAGAACATATTATTGACCTTTGTAGAAAACCTCTTCAAAATGACACATTTGAATGTCTTAGAAAAAAATTGAGAGTAATATCCTTTTCAATAAGACATTAAATGGAAGCATATTTTCAAGGGGATAGTCTGATGAGAGTATTTTCATTTTCCTATAATTTCAAAGGGGTTTAAATTGAATGTATGGAAAATTTATGCATAAAGGGGAAGCAATATGAGATTTGAAGTTAGAGAGAGAAATATATCAAGATGGAAGGTGATGCAAGATGGTTGGTGAAGTTGGTTAGTTTCCATCAATGAAAAAGGGGAAGATTGTTGATAATATTATCATTGATGTCAAAAAAATATTGATAAGTATTTCTTATATTAGAAATAATTTCATTAATGCTTACATATGTGTGCCTCTTATGAAAAATATGTTTTTAATAAGAATTATGCATGCCACGTGCCAAATAAAATGGTTCTACAATGTTCTATGGGTTTTTCTAGTTTACCTCGAGATATGTAGTGTTCCGAAGGTGTTGTATTATTATGTAGATATTTTTAGTGCTTCGTGGGTGTGTGTTGTGCATCATAGGTTGTAATAGTTCCTAGTGTAACAAAGGACAAAACTGAAGTATGATGTCTATTTTAAATAATGCCACACAATGTAGATAAGCTTGTAGCATTTATAAAGTGATACAATACAAATAATATTAGCCACACAATAAAGAGAATACTCTAACACGTACAAAATTGTACGCAATGATCATAAAAGGCTGCAAGACTAACGTAAAATAGGGGATGTCCATGGGAGTCTTCGAAAACTTAAAATATTAAATTTTCAAAGTATACCAAATCCGACTCATGAAAAGTCACATTTGTTCATGAAATCAACATAGTATATAAGTGAACTTAATTGTGAATTCATGTGTATGCTCATAATATTAAGATGTTGTTTTGAAAAGTAAAGGAAGATAATGAAAAGAGAGGAGCAGTTAAAAAAATACATATCAAGAGGATAATATAATAAATAGGAATAAAAAAATCAAGTAGATTAGACTATCATGTTGCTAAAAAGTATGTAAGAGCAAGAGGTTCATAATAAAAGTGTAAAGCGTGGGTATATAAAAACAACATGAAGTTATGAAGAGTTGTTTATATGACATCATTAGGTTGAATAATAAACTACAATGGGTTAATATTTTTATTTATGAATTGGTTCTCAATGTTAGGGATTGGTGTCTCTAGTGAGTTGGTGCTTAGGAATCTTGTTGATTTGGTGCTCATCCTTGGTAATTGGTATCTCCATTGAGTTTGTGATCACAAATAAAGATAGTTTGGTGCTCTTATTTAGGGATTAGTCTCTCTAAAAGGTTGGTGCCTACAAACATGTTGTAATACAATTACTGATTTTGCTTGATTTAGATAGTAGCTCTAAGTTGTCTTTAATCTGTCATTTTTCTCCTGGAAGGGTTTCCAAATAAATCTTGTGTTGTACAAATGGTATGTTCAATATAATTTTTTATTTTGAATGTTAAAGTTTTAAATCATAAAATTTGAATAATAATAATTCACCTCCTGTATAAGTGTGTTTTCTATAGTTGGATATATATATTAACCATACCGAGAATCCTATAAATTGAAAAATATATGATCCAACTAATAAAATCAATTTCCTTTCGAATGTTGATTCCACTCAACTAATCATGTAACTCATTGACCAAATAATCAATAAAATGACTAAAAACCATTTGTTATAACTTCAAACTAGTATATCTCATCATGTTAGTCAACCGTAAATGTTTCGTTCGAGAACAAAAATTTAATTCCACCCCCTCATCTTCTGATTAGAATAAATTGAGTTCTCATTACATAACCTCCCATCCACAATAAGACCATTAAATCCATTCAAATAGCTTCACCTTTTCCCTACATTGATGTAATATGGAATTTTAAAGGCATTGCTCCTTCCATCACTTATGATGGTTTTACCAAGCCCACTCTTGTTATAAAGGTTTTAGGAAATCTCTATAAACACTGGGTCAAAACTAATTTTTACATTTCCATCAAACTCTTAGCTAAAACACTTTTATGAGATGCCCTAGATTGGTACCATACTCACCAAAATTGCTCAATTATTGAAATTGAAAGCTTGGTGACCAATGAAGTCATTGAATTCAAATATCATGATCTTCCTAAGAATAAAATCAATGATTTTATAAATTTCAAAAAAATAGATAAATAATCTACCTAATACTTCATAAAACATTGGAAAACCTTTTCCATTAAGGATGATCATTACATGTATGATGGAAGTATGTTCCAAATTTTTCTTAACTCACTTGAGCCTTTTCTTCATTACAAGGTTAGGTCATTCTCAGCTACCTCTTTAGAAGAAGCATTTGAAATATCCAAATGCCAATATTATCTCGTGAGATATTTGTAAAATTATTATCCAAATTAGAACACACCTAATAGCATTCATTTCTTCACATGTTCTAGAAATAATAATGTCACTAAAAATGTTGTCAAAAATACTCTTCTTCAAGACACTACTTATAATAGCAATATCCATAACATTGATTAATCTACCACTAAATAAAAAAATAACTCTAAATCCTCCCGTATTTAATTTCACCAACCTATTTGTTAATCTCAAGTTTCAAATCCTTTTTTATTTTCCCCAGCTCCAACTTCCTCTTTTACTTGACTAACCAATTAGGCCTCCTTGGGGTTTAATAACCTAGTTAGGGTTTCTCTCATTCTAAAAAACGTTTAACCACTAAACCTATTTTTTCTACCTTCACTCCATGGGTTTATTGCAAGTTCTTTATTCCTCTCTTTATTGCCCAATGCATCCCTTCCACCAAGGCTTCATACTCAATAGTGTTATTGGAGCATGCAAACTGAAATCTAAAAGCTAAATAGTACTTTACTCCTTGGAGTGAAACCAACATGGCTCCCCCTCTGGCACCTTGTCTACTCCTTGATCCATCAAAAAATAGTTGCCATACCTCATTGTCATCCTTTTGGTTTGGCTTGGTGATGCTAGGAATGGGTTGATCTTTTTCAGGTATGTAATGGACTCCTAGCTCAGATTCTTCTACTTCTTGATAAGGATCAAAAGCATGCACCTTGTTTGCTCATTCATCAAGAGTTAGATCCGGGATGCTTCCAACCTTGGTATCAGCTTCATCAGTGTTTGGGTGATCTTCTTGATCAAATTCCGAATAGTTGGCATTGATCTGACTTGGAGTGTAGGGATCAATGTGGAAGTTTGCAAAAGGTTCAGACCTGATTGTAGCTTTGGTTCCATACCTCGTTCTGAACAGCATGTGTGACCAATCAACAGACAAATATCCTCCAATCTTGGCCGTGAAATCTCTTGACAAACATAGGGAAAAGAGTGGTGGAAGGTCTATAACTGATACATCTTGTAAAACAACAACATTTGGACATGCATGCAAGGTAAGAATCAAGTTTCTAATCACCCCAACTATTGTTACTGCTGTCCCATCCAACTGCACTACCCCTTTGGATATGGTTTCATATTGAAGTCCTGGCTAATCAGCTATTTTCTTGGGCATCACTGAGCTACTTTCCCTAGAATAAATCATGCAATTGTGCACCAATTGGTTTTCAATGATTAATGAGACATAAAAAGGAGGGGGCTTCAACATTTTACCTTGTTGTCCTCCATGATTCCCTTCAGGCTGGGCAGCATTTGTGAGCACCTTCTCTTGTATTTGGACTTTCTGATTCAAAGTTGGCCAGTCCTTCATGGTAGCTTGTAGCAAATCTCTCTGTCCTGGGATAGATAGGGATTCCCACATTGATATATTTACATTTGTCTTCTTCATCTGATCAATGATACTAAATGGTGATGAAGGATCTCTTTGTTGTCCCTTGGTTTGCATATTCATCCCTTGCATGTGGGCAGCAACAATTGGTATTTGAGTTGGTTTAGGATCTGGTTTGGGTGCTCCTTGCATGTTTGGGACTACATTTTGTTTCCCAAAAGCTTGTGAAGTGGTAGAAGGTTGTGGATTACTTGGAGCCAATGGCTGTCCTTCACCCAAATTTCTCCTTTTTGACCTTGTGTTGGCTATAACACCTTGAGAGGGTATTTGATTCATACCACAGAAATATTCAGCCTACCAATTGACAAGAGTAGTTTCATTCGGAGATGTTCCTTGCTGAGGTGCTTCTTGCTGCTGATCCTCTTCGTGGCTGGATTCTTGTGACCCACCAATGGTTTGTACCACAAGAGCTTGATTTAATGCACCGTTAAAGAAAATTGATTGGTTATGTGGCTGACTACACGGGAAACAACAATCATATTCTTGGGCCATGTTATTTTGCACCGGTACCAAAGCTCTGGATGTGGATGCAACATTGGGGTTATCAGGCTGAAATGGTCTGTTGGCAGGAGGCCTTGCTTGATTCTAATTTGTAGCTAGATTGGGTGGTCTTTGAGGCTGATATGACTGCCTGTTAGGTGGAGCTTGAGGCTGATAAGAAGGTCTAAAACTTTGGGCTTGTTGCCTTTTCAGTGTAACCAGCTCATTACCTAGATTTTGCAATTGCTTCATAACTTCTTGAAGCTCATTTGGGGCACTTGGAGATGAAGTAGAAGCTTCATTTGAACTCTGATTTCTAGGGGTGGGAGAAGGAGCTAAGATAGGTGCTTGACTAGTATTTGGGCTCTCTAAACTTGGATATAATGGCATTGGAGGCCTAGGAGCTAGCTTTCCAGCTTGAATTAAACAATTTTCAGCTCTAATGGCAATGCTATAAGCAATAGGGATAGTTGTGCCTCCCATGGATTGAATCAACATAGAAATATCAGAATTTAAGGCTTTAAGGTAATAGAGAAAAGCACCTCATGCTGCTGGCCTTACTGCCACTGTAATCCTCTCCCAAGTCCTTTAAAATTTGATGTTGAAGTTGGTCAGCTGCTCATTGGGGGCTCTCTTGATGGTTGTCAGCTGTTCCAAAAGGGACAAGTTATCTCCCTTCTCTCCAAACTGTTCGTGGAGGGCTATACATATTTGGTTCCAATTTTGGATAGAACCTAAGGCAAGGCTCCCGAACCATTATAAAGTTTTCCCCTTGAACGAGGATGCCAACAATTTGACAGCAACTTGCATCTCATTGATTTCATGAATTACACAAAGGTTGGCAATGTCTTTAATGTGATCACCAGGAGTAGTCTGGTTCTCTCCAGTGAAGTATGGAATGTTCTTCAATGCTGCACCTGGGATTAGATGTTGTGCATTGAGAGAAAGTGGGCTACTGCCAGTGAAATTGACATACGGATTCGGTGGCTGCGCCATTTTGATTGGCTTGAGAACCCTTGTTGATTAGATGAAAGGCCTACCAGGTGGAGGTGTTGACAAGGTTCGATTAGGTGGAGATGGAGATCTTTGAGCTCTTCTTCCCCTTCTTTCTCTTCCCGAAGATAGGTGTAGATGAACAAACAATCCTTCCTCCCTAGTTCTTGACCTGGTCTATATTCTTCTCATAAATTTTCCAGGCTTGGACTGCTGAAACCAGTGGATTATACTTCTTTTGGTGTCGCCAGATGTGTTATTTAAGCTTCTTCAAAGCTAGAACTTACAACAAGTGCACATCGATCTTGTTGCAATAAAAGTGAAGACCTCTAACTCCCACCGGGCGTGCCAAAACTGTTAGTGCAGAATAATAGCACCCCTAAGTGTCTGCAACTCGATGGGTTGAGACTCTCAGTGCAATCACATAACATGGAGCTTTTCCCAAGTGTGGGACCTTGTGAAATCAGAAAAGCTCTCCGGATGAAGGCCGGTTCCTATTCCTTCGTTCAGATGCACACGAAAAAATATGCAGAGGGTTTACTCAAAATATAATCTAACTTGCCAAGGAAACAGGGTAGGAAGATGCATAAAAATAAACCTAAAATAATAAAGGTAATGCACCGAGGAATGAAGAACACCTATCTTGCCAATAAATAGAAACCATTAAAATGTGATGCAAGATCATGCATAGATAACAAAATTTGCAGTGAAAGATTAGGAGGATGCAAATGAACACAGAGAGGGTTGAGAATCATCCACAGACATGCATTACTTGCTCCAAATATTGATACATTACACTACAAAATTCCAAGAGGCAAAGTTTCATTACAGTTTTAAATGGGAGGTTTGAACTCCAAAAATTCACCTGCCAAAGAGAAGAAGGGAGGGGCAAAACAAGAATGTCCAACGCTTAGAAAGAAGCCCCTCCTTACAATTTATAGGAAGAATGAGAGAGGGAAGAGAGAGGAAATCCAAATCTACCCCAACCACCTCTAGGTTGCATTTAATCATCTCATTATGGTGGTAGGTGAGAATCCTTAAAAGCGGCAAACTATATTTTACATTAAAGCTGGTTGTAGAAATGTCATTTCTGGCCATTACCACATGCTAGAGGCGTTTTTCAATTTTCTCCCTCTAAAATGAACCAAAATTAAAGATTGACCTTGGAATAATGTAGAGAATTTTACCAGCTTTCCATTGATATAAAGAACGTGGAAATCTGAGCTCTGGATCGAAAGTTATGGCCATTTGAAGATTTAGGGCAAAACGGGCTCAAAACGGATCGACGGGAAAAAAAATTGAATTTTACCTCTTTTTTGCATTTTGGAAAATTTTCCAAAAAATCCCCATGCATCCGCCACTTGGATGACACGTGTCAGGCTCTTATTCAATGCGGGCCTGTCTTTCCTAAATTTTCCGCGGGTTGCTTCGACATTTTGACTTGGACACGTGTCAAAACCCCATTGGATACGGGTTTGACCCTCCAAAATTTCCTTGCGGGCTTTTCCAATTTTTGGTGCCACCTAGACACATGGCACATTTTGATTCATCTACAGGCCTCCTTGTCTCTTTTGTGGACTTTTCACCTTTTCGCATCTCATGCGTCCCTCATGTACTTTTGTCCCATCTATCTCGGATGAAAATCTCCTGCTTCGGCCGATTCGGGCTTCCTCGTTCCTGTTTGCGGCCTTTTCACCTTTTCATGTCCCACGCGTCCCTCGTGTACCTTTGTCCCATTTTTCCCAGGCTACCTGGGAAAAATATCTCCGAACCACCCGAAATGGACTGTCTTTCGGCAAACCAGCCGATTCGCGTCCCACGCGTCCCTCATGTACTTTTGTCCCGACTATCATAAACCATGCGAAACAAAAGACTTAGACGATTTTCCTTACTTTCGGTCATTTCAGATTTTTGTGTCCCTCGCGTCCTGACATCCCAACTGTCCCACGGACTACCTGGGACAAAAGACTTAGCTGATTTTCATTTTTTTTTGGCCCCAAGCTTGGTACGACGAACCTTAGTATGACCCGAACCCTTCAGACTCGAAATGCTTCAAAACAGTCCTGCAACCTTATTTTTTGCATTTTTTCCATTTTTTCTAACTCATTGGGATTTCTTCTTGGATGGGAGAGTTAGAAAAAGACCGAAGGGACCCCGAAAAACATGATTTTTTGCCTCGAATCAATCTACTTGCTCAGGACTGAATAATTTGATGCATGTTATCAAAATTACATTGATGGGTGAATTTTGGATAACAGGAATTATATGAAACAACACCATCATTGAAAGTGGGTTGTCCCCCACATTGTATTTTAGGTGATTTATGTTTTTTTCTCTTTTTTAATTTATGTGTGTGTTTTTCTACCTATATTTTTTGGTGTGTCTCCCTTTAGTTGTGTTTGTGTGTGTTGTCTCTTTTTGTCTATCTCTTGCAAGTTGTGTATGTTCTGCAGGGACCAATGGGTATGGCACAAGTCAATGTATGTATGTAGATTATGTATTTGCCATGTTATTTCCTCACTACACTCGATCCATGGCATGTCCCCAAGCTAGAGCCAATTGTTTTCATGCAATTGTGCAATAAGGAAATTCATAATTTCCAAGCATGACAACCACACCCTACTTGAAAATTTTACTCATAGGTCACCTTGAGCCCCCATTCACATCAATGTAATACTTTATTTAGTGTTCCCTTAGGTGATCTATGGGTACCTCATCATTTCAAGTGCTTCCCAAGAAAAATCCATCAAGACAAGCCTTTCGGAAAGCTTGGGAAGGCTTGGCTTTTGTTTTTCTCAAAGGTTGTGCACACACCCCGGAGTAGAGAGAAATGTCTAAACTCACAACAGAGGCATATAAAGGATTAAAGAACATTTTACAATAAATTTGGGAAATATTTCGGGAAGATTCACAATTTTTGGAGCAGGTTCAGTAAAAGTGGGTCTTGGATGCCTAAGCAGTGCATAGGGCTAAAAAATATATTGAACTTTGGAAAGTGATTCTGGGAGATCCAAAAGGAGTTAAGAGTAAAAAAATATATCATTGGAAATTTAATTAAAATTTATACAATAAAATGGAATCATATTCTTATAAACACCTTGGCACACTATGTACCCATCCAGTTTTCCCTATACACATCCTTGGAGCTAAAATGAAAAGACAATTTTTAGGGATCCAATGGATGAATCAAGATATCATACCACCACCATTAGATTAATAAGGAAATTTATATTTATAATCATATAAAATGTCATCATAAAATTCCTCCAGGAACTCAAGTTATTGTCTCGGCATGTCACTCTCCAATGCACTAGTTCATATAGTTAGCCAATTTCTAGGTTGGAAAACCAACTAATAGGAATGCAACACACTTTTTTCCACCAAGTGCACAAAGAATTTAGTGCAAAAAGTGCAATAAAATTATCCCCTACCCCATTTTATCTGATGGACCTCTATATGACCACCATTTAGCCCTTTCTCTCAAGTTAAGCCCCCCAGGCCTCATATCCCATCCCCTGCTCTGTGTAATCACATGCTGGAAAGTGGCCCAATCAGAATAGGGTGCAATTTTTTGCACCAAGTGCACAAAAAATTTAGTGCATCTGATGTAAAAAAATCCCCAGCCCTCCATTTTGTCTCTTCGTCACCCATGTGCCCCTGATAACTACTTAAGTTACTTTTTCCAAGACCCCAACTCAACCCAACATCAAATCACGTGTTGCCAAGTGGACCAATAGGAATCGGGCACAACTATTTACACCAAGTTTACCAAAAATTTGGTGTAATTTATGAAAAAAAAAAATCTCCTTCCCATCCTTTCAAAATATGTGAATCTTGCTAATTGTCGGGATGCCCCTTATTGCTTTTTTTCTTCATGTATGCACGCACAACTTTTTCTATATTGGTTTAGATATCTTCCTTCCTCAATTGACATTACTTCCACAACATTTCCATCACCTCAAAAATAATTTCTCCATCACTCCGTACTTATGCAATGGGAAGAATAATTATTTTCAAGCTAACTCCATAGCCAAGAGCTGCTAGAAACCCTAGGGCAAGAAAATCACAATTCACTCATATCTTCCAAACCATGCATATAATCCTTGCAAGATTTTGATAAAATATTCCTTGCCCAAGCACCTTGGATAAGAAAAAAAAAATCTTATAAGAGTTAGACTTTTAATAGCAACCATTCTAAAAATTCTACCCTGGAATACTTTTTCCTCTATCACCATCAACTGTGTAACAGTCTGACCTAAAAATTATGAACAAATCATCAGAAGAGAAAACCCAGAAAGAATCCATAATTTTCATATTCAAAAAATACAAATGACCACTGGTTTTCAATTTCCATTTTTAGTAAATTTCTTAAAATGGAAAATTCCTTTTGATGAACAAACACCGAATATCATTTAGATCAAAACTAGGGCACACGGGTAAAAAAAGTAGAAAAAATCCAAAAGAAAATATTTTAAAAAGGAAAATTCTTCAAATTGACCCCGAAAAACCTATGGAAAACTTAGAACACTAAGGAGAAACTTCAGTGAAGATAGCCGACCAAAAAATCGACCTTCCTGAAATAACACTCCCTAGGTCCTAACTTCTAAAAATAGCATTTTTTGGTCTCAGTTGTAGAAACATTTTGTCAGCGCCATAACAACCTATATCACTTCATTTTTCCACCATGAAGATCAAATTCATTGGCCCAGATCATGTTTCATCTCTCACATTAGATTACTTGAGTGTAGGTGACAGTAATGTCACACACATGGGCCTAAAGAAACTCAAACACAAAATGTTTGGTAGGCCAAGGGAGCAAATAGAGGAAATGATATTTTCCATTGGTCTTTAAGTAACCGGTGGCTATCCTTAGTCCCTAGAAAAATTGAGCTAGTTTTTTAATGTTACCAGCACTATCAACTATATATAAGAATAATTTTGGTAGATGACAACTCAATCATGGAATTGATCAATCCAAGATCCATATTGCAGGGTTTACAGATCCTGATCGTGAAGGAAATGGTTCTAGTAAAAAAGGAGTTAGAAAACTCAAAAAATTTAAGCAAGAATAATCCCTCCAGGGTCTTACTCTTGGATCCTAGATGAAACACGAGAGGAATCTTTATCACGTTTTAAAATTTATCAATTGTAATGAATTCTACAACACCTTCTGTGATATGATCATTATCCTGAGTTGGGTCATGGGCGAGGAAAAAATTATTGAATTTCATGATTGGATGGTGTTATTCATCACCAAAATAATTGAGGGAAATTACATTATTGATTGGGGTCAGATTATTATTGATGTCTTGCATTTCCAATTGTTTCAGGTTCATTCTTCCAAGAATATTTTCATGACCTCATATCTTATATATGCCCTACCAAACATGAGATCATTCATATGTTTGATTCCCACACTAAATTTTCCTTAGAGGGATACCAAATTTGAGAGATATCCATAACTGGACTTGAAGGAAAGCAATCAACATTATGCCATAGTGAATGACACATTCATAATGTGTGTCGTCAAGATATTAGAATGGAGCCAACACTTGAGATTGTCATCTCAAGCCACCAATTTAGTTAGAAATTATGGGTCAATCTTCATCCAATTCTCTACATTCTACTACCTCAGGGTAGCTAGATTTTATCATGCTATGCGGAGGCTAATTCATTATCCAAGTGATAAAATGGTGTTGATGGAGCTATGCACATAGTTGGTGCATGTGAATGGAAAACTCAAGAGCCAAAAGAGAAAGAATGTTTCCTTCCCTCCCTCATTGGGTATTTTCATGTGCAAGATTCATCATGATGCCACCAATGTTGAATCTTACCTTGCACCCATAATATGCATTCATATATTTCCAGGGAAGACTTTTATCTTAGGGAGAATCTAGAATACTTCCACTTCCCAGCCTTTCACCACGTGCCTCAGATCGAAGATTTCTTGGCCAATTGCATCAATGAGTACAAGGTATGTAAGTGTGATAATATGAGGATGATTTTAGAACAGATGAATAAATTCAAGTTTGAATGGTATGAATATGGTGTTCCTAAAGATGGCTCTAAAATGCTTGATCTCGACTATCCTGCAGTGAAATCTTCTCCTCTCCCACATTTGCATTGGAACATGCATGAATCTAGAGATATCAAAGAATTCATTAAAGTTATCATCAATAGATTGAAAGAGTGGTTCAAAAAGAAGAGGGATGAACTCCTCACACCGGGAAAATTTCCATCCCTCCAAAGGAAAAAATCATACCACTTGTATTCCAAGACCAAGGTTTAGGCCATGAGCTCAGCCCATCTGGTAGGTAGTTTGAAGAGAGAAGTAAAATAACCTAAGACCAATCACTAAAGGAGACTGCAAAAGAGAGAAATAATGGAAGAGGTACCTAGAGTAGACCTTGAATAGGAAGATATTGATCCAGTTGTAATTTTTTCCTCACATCATTCTCAAGGTCCTCCATCTACCACTATTGCACCAGTATTACCTACACAGATCCCACCTCCATGTTTGGAGCAAGAAACTATTATCGTGTCCACTACTAAGCAAGAATCAAATGAAAATTTCCCCTAGATACAAGAAAAAATCAAAATGGGAATATGCATGATGTAATAAGTGATCATTCCTGATTTCTCATCCATTGCTTTGACAGTCAAATCAAATAAGGGAATGTTGGTTCAAGTAGCCTCTAAATGCTACAGTGGCACCTCAAGGAATCAATATGTGGAGATAGTTAATCCGAAGGTCATTAAGCATGTTGAAGAAATGACTTTGACTGACTATAAGATGAGCACCATCTCCTTAAAACTGGGAACATATGAGGGTGACATGCACCTATACCAAGAATCTTCCACTTGCCTCATTACGAGGATTCAAGAATACAAAGAAAGGCTAGATCAGGAGGAATATCACATTTGCATCCTCACTTTCTATGTCCAAGGGCTCCTTGATCCTAGTGCCACCAATTCTCTCCCCACTAAGGAAATCACTCCAATCAATAACATTAAACCTATTTCCATATGAAAGAATCATGCATTCACCATGCAAGGAAGGTAAAATGAAAATTGGGTGTACATGATTTTGGAGAAAGGAAAAACACTTCTTCAAAAGATGATAGCTTTGAGAAAGTACATGGATGACATGGAAATCAAATTTCTCATAACCGGAGAGGCACTCAAGGTAGAAAAGGAAAAAGGGGATCAGGTTTACCCCTGGGTGATGGAGATGGGAAATGTGAATTCATATCTTCTTATAACTAAAGATCTATTATCAGTTGTAGAGGATGATTTTTCTCAAGTTTGGGCCTAATTATTGTTCTCTCGGTATTAATTGATCAAGCATTCCATTGAGGAGTTGGAATCATAAGAAGAGGATATTGATAAGATAAAAAAAGATATTTCTGCTCAAATTCATAAGCTTGGGGTGCCATAAGTGAACCCGAATACTTCAAGAGAGGACTTGATGAAAGCATTAAAAATTGAGTCAAGATATAGGACAGAGATCCATTCAAATTCACGAAAAAATACCTTGGAATCTCTATCAAAAATATGATCAATCATGTCCATCACTGTGGAGAACTATGTGACTTGGTACTCAAAATGCAATAATGTCAACTCCCTTGAATTTAAATACACAAAATAATTCATTTTTATCTAGCTCCCTTAAGAATGGAAAGTGATATAATCGGTAGCTTGGTTTATCAAGGCATTCAAGGGTGAGGATATTTCATCGACATTGATTCAAAAATTTCTATCATTTAAAGGATCATCTTCAAAATAGCATTCCCTTTCTTCATCTTCATTTTCCTCTCTCACCTTTTTCCTCCCCCTCTTCTAATTCTTCGTTATGTGTAATCATGATTTTTCGTCTTATTCATTAAAGTGACTTTATGAAGTTGAATTATAAAAGTCCCTTTTTTTATAAAAAGGGAACATAATTTCCTAAGTCCTAAAAAGATGAAAAGTAATGAGATGAATTGGAAATGAAGACTCATGCGATGGGTAGATGAAAAGTCTTTTCAGATTCTATATAATGTAATGACACCTTCTTTCTTAGTGGTTGTCAATTATTTACACTCAAGAGAGAGATATAATTCTTACACTTTCTACCCAAATTTGTCTTCCATTTCCTACATTGTACAACTTGATGAAAATGAAATTAAAGAAAGGGATTGTTTCTTTTCATGGCGTATCAATGTGTGCAACTTTTTGTGCATGGTTTCCTCTGGTCGTTGGCATAATAATATTGTTGTTTCTTTCTAGTCAATTGTGAATGTGAAATGTCTAATTGGCTCTAGCGAGAATCTTATTTTCTTCTTACTGGGTTAATTTTATTTTTGTATCTTCCCACTCCCATTTCCCCAAACTACAAAAAATTCTTCCCTTAAAATTCTTTGTAACAATTTATCGTGGGTACAGTGGAGTGTACTTGTTGGATCCCCGACCTCTTGGCCAACCATAGATTTCCTATTTTTTTCATTCATGATGAAGTTGAGCTCCACCAATTAAGAAGAGGAAGCTAGATTTTCTAAGCATTAGATAGAAATCCAAAAATTTGTTGCCCGAAATTTTTTCTCGCCAACAGGATGACAACAAAACTTGAATGGATTCCTAACTCTTCCTTTAGATCCTTCAATTCAATTTTTACCACAGACTACTCCAAACTTCCCCAAAGAATAATTTTCATAAGTAGGGCACACTTTTCTATTTATAATATCAACCATGATATAAAACTATCATATACATCTATAAAAAATCTAGGGATAAAAAAATATCAATTTCTTCTTTACTATATTTTGGAAACTTCTTCACAAACTGAACTTCTTCATAAGATATAAATTTGAGGTAGGGACCACATACTATCATGAGTACTATCTTACCTTATTGGAAATATAGAAGATTCCTCTACAACATCCAATAATAAAATTTACAAAAATAAATAAAAATAACTCACTATACCTCTTCTTCTCCAAGTCACTCTTAGCTAGGATTCAGCTAGGCTTTTAAAGAAACTTATCTTCTTAACAATCGTTCATAAAAATGTGATAATCAAACAACCTTGTTATTTTTGTGAAATGATCATAATTGACCTAAAAAGATATGAAAAATATCTCATGTCCCCATGCAAATCACACAATTCACAATGAGCATCAGAAGGTCAACATTTGTCTCAAAAACATGTAGTAGAATACTTAGTTTTACTAAAAATGACAAATCTTGTAATTTCTTCTTCATAGTGACCTAAAATTTGTCATGAAGCATCTTGATAACATCCTATAACTGTCCATAATCCCTATATATCCCAAATATCTCAAAAAATGTCTATCCATTAATAATTACATGTGTTAAACTGCATGTTCTCACCTTCTTGCTTCTCAAGGACCTCATAAATACACTAAACCTCTTAATATTGACCTGAAACTCACAATATATCTCATTTACACTACCAAAATTCTACTAAAATTATTCAACAAGCTCGTTCATCTCTAAATCTCATACCCTCGTCTCATTCTACATGCTGTAAGGCTAGGACTAGGCCTAAAATGACCTGAATCAACCATGGGACCCCATAAAATGACCATACTAACATATTACAGACTCATTAAGACCTATAACAAACATCAAGGACCATGAAATACCTCATGAAAACATTAAACCACATTGTAAGGACTCAAACTATGACTATACTCACTGAACCATGCTCCAGGAAAACACCGAACTCACTGAATCCTGACACTACTAATCAACCTTAATGCTTGACATCTGATTAACACCTCATGGGGACTCATATGAAATCATGACACCATTTTCCATAAATTTAATTGACATAAATGAAAAAAAAAAAAAACACATAATGTCCATCACATACTTCCAAGGTGGAACCAATTGAGTTTTAGTACAAAGAACTTTTCTTCTTCTAATTGTAGTATCTTCTTAATTTCTTCTTCCTTTCAGCTGAGTATCCTTCATCCTCTTTCATTATTTGTCTTATATCTCTCTCTTTAATCTACTTATTTTTATTTTTTTCTCTAGAATTTTCTTATTATTTTCCATCTTCATCATTTTATCTCTCTTAAGAGCTTCTTCTTCAACTGTTCTCATTTCTTTATCAAGTATACATGCACATAAACAATTAAAAAAAACATTAGATGTGATATTTGAAGACTTTTGAGTATCAACCTCTTCCTTTTTCCCATTCTCTAACTTTTCCTTCTTGAAATCTCACACAAAAAATGTTTTTCCTTCACTTTTGTCATAATTTTCATCTTCAAACAATTGAACTCCATCTTGAAACTATGTACAAGAATTAAAATACTCCTCTTCATCTTCATTATCTTTTTTATTTTGGTAAAAATATTCACTTTCTTCTTTCTTTAGGAAATCCAAGAATATTTATATCATTTATTCCTCATAATTTTTCATTTTTTATTCATAGATCACCCATTTGGTGGCCTCTTTCTCTTCCTTTATTGCATTCTTCTTCACTTGTCCCACCTTCTTTTCTTCTCTTATAATCATCTCTCTTAGCTCTACCCTTTATTTTCTTCTCACAAGTAGCTCTATAGGCCACTTTATCTTCCGTTTATCACTAATCCCATTTCATTGTAATCTTCCATCACTCTCTCATCCTTCATAAACTCTTCAAGATTTTCTACATACTTTCTCCGCTCTTTCAATTCTTGTTCCATCTATTATTCTTGTCTTCTTACTTCCTCTTTCATTTTTTTCGTCTCTTTTCCTTCTTTTTCTCTCATCTTTCCTCTTCTTTTGGCTTAATAAAATCACTAACAATTTTAATAACTCTCTATCATCCATTTATCTCTTCTTTACTCTTTTCTCAGTCACTTCTCTATCTCTCTTTGCTTAGATCTTATCTTTCAACCTGTCAAAGCTCATTCTCACACAACTTCTTGTTAACAATGAAAAATATGAAATTTCTCAATAAAATCATCCTATGATAAAAAATGATGTAGATCCTAAAGCTATAAATCTTCACAAATTATTAAATCACACAACTCAAGAATCCATTATATACATTACTTAGAAAATCTCATCAAACACCATGAATTAAGACCCTATCAAAATACCCTAAACTTCCTTAAATCAACTAAAATTATGTCACAACTATAGCATAGGCTACCAATGCTCTATACATATCTAATTTCATTTTATAAACATGATCTATCATTTACCAAAAATTCAAACCATCAATTTTACCCTTTCTCCCTTTAGACCTCAGATATGGCTACTAGCCTTGCAAACAGGAAAAATATGATGAGAAATCACTTTCCAACGAGTTATTTATTACTAGTAAGATATTTAAACACCCATTAGGCCCAATAAAGTGTCTATAAAATTTTGAAACATATTTCTTTACCAAAAAATGTTATTATATTTTTAGATCCACAATTAGCCCTTTTCTTACTAACCCTTCAAACACACAAACCAATTTGACTAGAAAAAATAGAAAAACAGTCAAGGTAAATTAATTTTAGTTTTGGACACCCATTAAGATCTTATTTATTTAGGGTTAATCTCAAGTTTCAACTCCTTTTGTAGTTTTCCCAGCTCCAAATTCTTCATTTTCTTGACTAACCAATAAGGCCTCTTTAGGGTTTTATGACCTAGTTAGGGTTTCTCTCCTTCTCAAAAAATTTCAAGAAATAAAAATCCTTTTCCTACATTCAATCCTCTTGTTCAATCTATTTGCATCATTTTCTTATCCTCTTGACATCATCTTTTTAATGTTTCACATTTTAGCCTATCTTAGGTTTCTTGACCTACTCAAGATCTAATAATCTTCTTAGCCCTATTTCAACTTCTATTTTGGCTTGAAAATTTCCTAAAGGTCATATAATTATCTTTCCCTAGATTACCACTCACCACTCACTCATCACCTTTTTCACTTCATACACTTATCCCATTCACTCAGATGCGTAAACCCTCTTAAAACGTTTTCTTAAGGCTTCTTCAATATACAAAGTCCATGGAAATCATAACTTGATTGAGTTAATAGTTTCCTTAATTTTTTTATACTTCCTAAAATTATTAGAAACTTATTCTAACAAACTTATCAAATCACTTTCATAATTGACACTCATTCTTATTATCTTCCTTATATTACAATAATTCGTAGAAGTTTGTTATAGTTTTAGGAAAATGGTTTTAAAGTCTTATAGACATATTTTGACTCATCTCTCCTTAATTTTCCTATTCACTTTATCACTTTTTTCAATCAATTACTTCCATTAGGCCACCCTCAAACGTTTTTAGGGATCTTTCTCCTTCTTGATTCCTCAATAGCTATACACAGGACAATCTTAAGCCTTTCAAGTTTCTTGGTTCTATAGATTGTAAGTACCTTTCTAAAATCTTGCATAAACTCTATAAATAACTATTAACAATTAAACACCCCTTATTTGGTTTCCTATTTTCTATAACCAATGATTCTTCATCACTATTTTTACTATCACAGAGTATATAGGCGGACTATGACAAGAAGCAAGTTTTGACTTACCACTCTACTTCTTGTTGACTGAGTAAAAATGTACATCTCCTTTCCCTTTGAACAAAATCCAATATTGGGTAATTTTCTCACAAGTTTTTAAAAATGAAATGATGATCCATTCTTCTAAAATTACTCCACATAAACCATTATAAATGTGCACAATTGGATTGGTTATGTTTGTAGCTATAAGTTGATATTTAAGAATTCACTTTCACTGATTTTAATACTTCTTGATAATTGTGAATACACTAATTCCTCTCTCATACTTTCACAATATTCTTTGGATGTTATACCTTAAAACAGGGTGTCTCCTATGACTAGAGAGACATGAATTATGACTTACTAGTCTTATTTAAGGAGTTATTCTCTACTATACTTAGGTTTCCTCAAAGATCCTTATCACACCATCACCATAATTCATATAAATGTACATAGAGTCATGTCATGTATTCACCTTGAAACCCTATAATATGGTATACTAACCAAATAAGAATATTTCTATTAACTTATTATCTATTCACTCTTTCTTAAGCACTATAGGTTTATCAATATTTTAACACGACCTATAAACTTCTTGATCCTTATGCATTCTTCCATAAGATTAAAAACAACCTTAAATTAAGTTTTTGTTATTCAAATCAACATGTAATGAACTGTATTGTCATAATGCACAGTGAAAAATAGCTTTCAACATCCTTTATATAAAATTATTCTCCATACAGATATCATTAACCAAAACCAAAATGCACAAATATAATCCTTTACACCAAGATACATGAACTTTCATACCCAATCAATTCTAGATTTCACTAAATCTATCATTCATAAACTACACAAATTTCATAAACATAGTTCTAGCTAATTTTGCAAGAAAATACATTTTTCAATGAATGGAAATATTGATTTGCTTGTTTATTTTTTACAATACACAAATTTAATAATCATTGTGGATCCTTCTCTCATGTTCCACCACCTTCCAAATCTCCTTTTCCACTTCTAACTAACTATATCATTCGAATTCCCTTCTCTTATTAAGAGAAAAAGGTGGTTACATCTAAACTCAAGTTCACCAAACCTAATTCAATATGGCCATGGGTCAGGAAAACATAAATAAAGGTTTTAAAAATATATTTATTCCTCATAAGATCTTACATTACCTTTACATGTATTAATAATCCTTTCTCTTTTCATTTAACCCAATCAGTCTTACCTTAGGAGTTTAAATTTTCAAATACCTCTTTTTAGAGGGATAACATATAACTTCAAAGTTACATTATAAATGAGGTCCCTAAGGACTCAAAACATACTAAAACATCTAAATTACTCCTTTTTACCTATAGAAACCAAAAAACCTTATTTTATTCAACTGTAGCATTTATTCTCTTGCATCATATATGCACTAGTGTTAAACTGTAATTTTTTTCTCTATATTCTTGAAACCCTTTGTTACACAAATGCATTTAACTACATGCGCTATTATGCTAACACACATAATTACATGTAATAGTGTGCTATGTTTTTATTTTACTATTCTCTTCTTTTTTCCATCATGTTAAATCATTTTTAATATCTTTTTTAGCATTGTTTTCTAAACATTTTCCTACAAATTTTTATAAATAATTAGACTATGTGTTTAATTTTCCTTTAATGTTTATTTAATATAATATAGCCAAATAAATCATGTATGTTCAATTACCACACGCTCTAAATAAGAAACAATGAAACACATTATGTGGAGTACCATATGAATCCCAAAGTTGTTAGCACCTTGAGGGAACTAGCCACCAAAATGAGAACTCCCACCTACTTGACTAGTACACCCATGATATTTTGATCCAATGTTATCCATAATGATGGCCTCATTTTTATTCATCGAGTGGAGTAAAATCTAAATTTGTTAATCTAGGGGTGTAACATAAATCTGAAAAATAGAAATTTTCTAGTGTATCGCACTCATTCGGATAATCTCTGGGTATTTAGAGAGAAATCCATATCTAGTAAGATTGACTAATTGAATCAAGTTACTTGATAATCCTACCTACAACTATTATTCTCATCTAAATTTCTTGATTTTGATTAATTTTTATTTCATATTATTCCCTTGAATCACATCTTATTCCATTTTCATTAAAAAATCAAATGTCTTTTAAAATTTTGTAAATTCTTGTCCTTTTGGATTCTAATTCTAAATTGAATTTATCACATCTAAGTCTTACTCTTTGGATTCAATTTCAAAATTTTAAGTACGTCTTTCGATTCAAATCAAAGTCTAAGCCTTAAATTTTTGATACACATATCCTAATTTAAGCAATCCATTTCAATCCAAGTCTTGTCCTTTGGTATTCACTTTATCAAGGTCAAGAATAATCACAATTCAATCACAAAGTATTTATTGTGGATAGTTAATGTATCCAATCTATGTAAAATCTCCAACACTTTTCTTTTCAATGTATTCTATTTTAACATTCACTTTTTAAAAATATAATCACTATCTTTCACTCTCTAATTATTTTATTTTAACATTGAATTTGTTTAAATTTAAGCATTCCCCTTTCATTATTCAAATATTATATTTTAACATTCACTTTGTTAAAATTTAAGTAACACCTTTCATACTTAAGTATTATATTTTAACATTCACTTTTTCAAACTGTAAGCTACCTCCTTCATATCCAATTCTTCTATTTTGACGTTCTCTTTGAAAAAATCTAAGAAATTCATTTCGTTACTATATCTTATTTTCTGACATTTACTTTTTCAGTGTAAGTGAAATAATTATTTTCATCCTCATATCATATTTTTAAATTCACTTAGTCAATATTTAATTAATCATTCAAAATGTATACATCTTCTATTTTGACATTCACTTTGTCAAATTTTAATTTTTAAGTACAATCATTCTCAATGTTTACATTTTCTATTTTTACATTCAATTTGTCAAATTTTAAGCATAATCACTCCCAACCTCTAAGACTTATATTTTGATATTCACATTATCAAATTTAAGAAAAATCATTTCCAATCAAATCCTTTATTTGTTGAATATTTACTTTATCCGCGTATTTAATCATATCCAATCATGTTATATATTGAATATTCACTTTATTCAATTATAGGAAAATCATACGCAATTGATTCAAAAGTCCTACCCAAGTCTTATGCGTTAAATATTCATGTTATTCACTAATTAAGAAAATAAATCAAACATATAACCTTTGTATGTTTCACATATCAAGTCAATCCACTTCAAATCAATCAAAACACTTTTTCAATCTCAAACTTATATTTTAATTATATCTAAAAAAGTTGAAAATAATCATTGTCATACATATTTTTAATTCAAAATTTTTCACAACTTATAAAAAATTCTAAATTCACTATTCATTTAGGTATTTACCTATAACACAATGGTGTTTACACATAAAAAAGGTACCCATATCCCTAAGGATTCAGAAAGATTCAATCCTTTTTATCGTGGTCCTTTTTAAGATGAAGAAATTACATAACACCCTGAATTATCAATGAGTGATAAGGAAGCTATTTATTATGTCATCATGAAAAATAAAAATCAAAACTTATTTAACCTTTTGAAAGGGGGGGAAAATAACCTATGACTTTGAGAACAAACATTTAAAATATTTAATAAAAAAACATGAGTCTAGTACAAAAAATTCTAAATCAAACACCACTTCTGATTCCTCAAAAGAAATTTTTTTGGCTAAAATTGAAGAATTACAATAACAACTTAAAAAAAATTAAAATACTAAAATAGGCAAATAACTCAAATCAATACATGAAATTGATGTCACCATGGACATTCCTCAATCTAAATCTCCATTCACAAAAAAATTGAAGGGTATGAAATAAAATCCAATGGGACTCCAAAATAACATAAAGAAATTCAATTTTGATGAGTTATGTCCTCATCCCTTAGATCGGGACATGTTAAGTATACCATTCCCAAAATCCATTAAAACACCTAAATTCGACAAATATAATGGAAACCATGATCCACGAGAGGATATCAAACAATTTTTCATGGTATGTCAAGAAGTGGTATGCAATGATATCTTTATCTTGCACCTCTTTTCTAAAATTTTGGGAGGGAATTTTTTTTATTGGTTCTTATAACTTCAAAAGGGATCGATCCCCATATTCACATACCTCTCAAAGAAGTTCATTAAACACTTATCTTTCAATTTAGACTCTGAGATTACAATAATGGACCTTTGTAACACCAAACAAAGGACAAATGTATTTTTTTAATCAATTTTTACCATGATGACGAGGAATCAAAAGTTGATTCCCATGCTCTATTCTAGAGAAATAACTAGTTATAGTATATATTCCTAACCTTAATAACAAACTATCCTTTCATATTTAGATGTATTATCTTACTAATTTTTAGGAATTCATTGAGAAGGATAATCAAATAAAAAAGTATCTCATCATAAAAGGTGTAATCAAAATTCCTTACAAACACCAAACAAACAACAACAATCATTCTTGGTAAAAATCTATATATATCAATTAGAACTATAATTTTTTCGATAATGGGATCACCAAATATTATAATGTACATGATTTTCAAAACCATAAAATGAAAACATATAAATCAAAATAATCCATTATTTTTCTAAGAAAGGAAACTCTTCCTTGATATTATAAACGATGATAATTCACACCTTTGGGAGAAATAATTTCAAGCATCTGAAATCAACTAGAAATTTCCAACATGATTACTTACCCAATCACAAGACCCTTTGAAGAAGGGAAACCAGAACCTTCTTAGTATAAATCAAATTAATATTCTAATTACCATCACATTGACAACCATAGTACAGATCGTTGTATGAGGATCCACCATTATATCTAATATCTAATTGATAGTGGAAATATTACAATTAAAGATCCATTATCTAACAAAACACCCAATAAAAACTTAAAGGTGTTTCAAAATCATTTTTTAAATCATGCTACAAATTATAAATCTCCTGATAAAGGCCAATCCATAAACCATGTCGAATTTAATTAAATAAATTTATTTATCAAAGAAATAGCTAACTCAATTTCCAAAGTTAAGTTCCACGCTCCTAATTATTTAGTGGCCATATGACAGAAAAAGGTTGGGTACCTATAGATAAATAACCATCTACATCAACCATGTCTGAATTGTTAAATCTTACAACAACAAGAAATTCAAAACTAAAATCCAGTGTTACATATTCCTCATCTATTTCCTATAACCTTTTTAAATAGCTATAGACGATGCCCATGCATATCTATCTCATAGAGTTACTTAAATCATCTCTCGTACTTCAAGATATTCTTACACGTGTTAGTCATGAAGAACATTTTTTAAGGATATCAACACACAATAGTTTCAAGAACTCATTTCAAATATTTCACCTAGTAGTCCTATATTTTCATTTGGTCCTCAAGACAACTTAAACCCTAACATTCAATATAATAGATCCTTGTATATTGAACCATATATCACCAATCATAAAATTAAAAGAGTTCTTATTGACAATGGATATTCCTTCAATATATATTTTATGAAGTTTTTGATATGCCTTAGATTTTAGGAGATAATTTTATAACTATTTATGGTTATGAAAATAGTGAACACCAATCTTCAGAAATAATCACCTTACCTATATAAGTTGATATGTGAATGTTAGACACTCTTTTTATTGTTTTTGATGTTTATAGTTCATACAATATCCTTCTAGATCATCTATGGATACATGTCATGCATGTCATTCCTTCCAACTTCTACCAATGTTTAAAATTCCCTCATAGTGACAAAAAAATTACCTTGCTATCACATGTCAAACCATTCAAATATTACAAACTACTACCAAAAAATCTTCCAAACCTCTTCTCATACTCATCAATGTTGATAAATATATATATCCTAACAAAATCTTCCAATCTCAACCTTCTACGTCCAATCTACCACCTTAACAGAAAATATCTCATAGAGGTATGTGTGAGTGTGATCTTGAAAAATATTTTCATTTTGGTAAGATTCCACTATCTCCACATAGTTACGGAAAACTTAATGCTCTTCATCTAAAAAATTATCTTGTTTACCATCTTGGATATACTTTATAGAAATGGTATGAGTATTTATAAGATGAACACATTCATGGATCTTCAAGCTCTTGGTTATATGATGATCTTATGGATAGTTTCTATGAATCTTCTGACTACAATAAGGATCATAAAATGATGAAGAATTTGCTATGGAAAGGTAGATGACATGGTATAGAGGAAAAAAGGTAATCTTAAACCTATGCTATATTTATAAAATCTATATTTTCGTGGTCTAGGTTTTGAAATTTTTGAAAGGAAGTCGTTAATATTTGATATAACGAATAGTGAGGAGGATTATGACTCTAATGTTGAGACAATTTCAACACATAGAATCTTTGAATACATATCTAAAACCAATATATTAATTAAAAACTTTATATTTCCACCCTTTACTTTGAAATCGTTTATCCTAGTCTCATCCATCATGACCAGAAAAATAATTTAGGTATGGACCTCTTTGAGAATTATGAGGCCATTGAATATTTCATCAAGATTCAAGACCTTATCCCTTTATCATATCACAAGAATGGATTCAATATAAACCTTGATTTTTAATATTATTACATAAAATAACTCTAGTACTCTAGTCCACCAAAGTAAAAAAATAAAAACAAGAAAAATAAAAATGCAATCTCGCATAGTGAAAACCTCACTAAGGTGTTATTTGAGAAGCACAAAATAGAGAAAGAAAAAAATAATAAAAAGGAAAAAGACACATCATCTGGAGAAAACCTCTCTGGGGAACTAGAGATAGGAGAATCAATTTTTTATTGAAAAAGTGATTTTCATTAATCTACAACATCCTTTCAAGAAACTGATACATCTAAAATACTAGTAGAAGAAACTATCAAAATTAACATTAGCACAAATGAAAATCTTAAACTATTACAACTTAGTGCAAGTTTCTCATAAATAGAGATAGAAGCATTAACAACATTGATTATTGATTTTTAGGATGTTTTCACATGGTCTTATAAATACTTGATAGTTTTATATCCTTCCTTTATAGTGCACAATCTTTTGTTTTCCTAGATGCAAAACTAGTCAAGAAAAACCTTAGGAAAATGCACCTTAAAGTAAAATTTTTGGTTAAAAAATAACTTCATAAACTTAAAAAAATTGGCTTCATCAGATCAATAGACTACTCAAAAAGGAAATATAATATGGTACCAGTTGCAAAAAAGACACCAACAATCGAGATCTACATAGATTTCTATGATATCAACAATGCTTATCAGAAGGATGATTTTACCTTATCTAACATTGACATGATTATAGATTCTACAAATGGACATGAATTGTTTTATCTAATGTATGACTTTTTAGGTTATGATCGGATTAAAATTACATAAGAAAAATGACATAAAATAGCATTTACAACACCCTAAGGAAATTTTTGTTATAATGTCATGCCTTTTGGCCTTAAAATGTAGGAGTAACCTATCAACATGAAATAATTTTCATCTTCTATGATTTTTTTCATGACATCATGAAGGACTATGGAGATGATATCCTTGCTAAATCAATAACCAGATTATACCATCCATCCATTTTGTGTTGCATATTTGAGTGAATCCGAGAGTATAAGGTATTCCTTAACCCTATGAAATATGTATTCAATGTTACTTCAGGAAATATCTTTAGATTCATAGTCTCACGGAGGGGAGTTGAATTTTATACCACCAAATTCAAAGAAATCATGGATCGCCCCTCCCATAGAATATCTGTCAGGTATGAAGGCTCTAAGGAAAAATTTAATATATTCAACATTTTATATCTCAGCTAGTGGATAAGTGTCACCATTTCAATAAAATTCTTGGGAACTATATCTACTTAAAATGGACATAAGAATGTTAAGTATATTTAACTAAGTTGAAATAATATTTATCAAATATTTTGGTACCAATTCCTCCTATTAAGGATAATACCATACTTCTTTATACATCATTTATAGAACATGTCATAAGGGAGTTTCTTGCATAAAAAATGACAAAGGAAAGGAATAAACAATCTATTATCTTAGCATAACTCATATAACTCACAAAAATATATTATTCTCATGTTGAAAAATCATGTTTGGAAATAACATTAATGTTTCAAAAATTGCATCACTACTTTCTCAATCATATGAATAAGATCATTGCTAAAGTATATCCCCTTAAATATCTATTATCCAAACCTATTCTAACAGGACAAATGTATAGCTAAGTTGTTATCCTTAGTGAGTTCAATATCAAAATTATTAATCAAAAAGTGATCAAATAGAAAGCTCTCGTAGATCAACTTACTGCAGCACCATTTCCAAGATCAAATCCACTTCATTTTTAATTCTTAGATTAAAAGCTATTATATGTCGATGTAGTTCCTTAATGGATTTTTTTTCAATGGCTCTTATAACATTCACGGTTCAAGAGCTGGTATTCTATTATGCACACTGAATGGTGATGCTATCTTAAATTATTATTGCATTGGTTTCCCTTTCACAAACAACATCACTGAGTATGAATACCTTATAGAAGGTTTAAAATCTGATATATCTTGGTGACTCAAATAATTAATAGTTTATGGGGATTATATTTTGATCCTTAAACAATTCAATGGAGAATATCAAGTTAAGGATGAAAACATGGTTCCTTATAAAACCATGTTTAATAGTCTAAAAAGTTACTTTTGACTCATCACCTTTGATCAAGTTCCTCGTCTTCAGAAAAATATCAACTACTATTTCATTCCTTCTTAGAATCGATATTGATCAAAACCACAATGAGTTTCTCATTAAACATCTTCTGGGTCTCGTTAATTATTTTCCTGAGTCAACCATGGTATGTGAGATAGTTGGTTCAAAAAATCTTTAGTACCATGACATATACAACTTTAATCACAATAAAATATGCCCTACAATTATGATTTTCAACAAAAAACATATCCTTAGCACAATGTACTTCATGCTATACCATCCTCGGTGACACCCCAGACATAAGAGGCTATGATGTGACTCTCCTAAGATGTCTCAATCATAATGAACCAAACCAAAAACTAGTCAAAGTACATACACACATTTGTAGTGCACACATAATGGATGTGGTCTTATCAAAAAAAATATTTCATGTGGGTTATTATTGGCCCACTATGGATTCAAATGCATGCATATTCATTAAGAAGTTCCAAGCATGCTAGAGGCATGGTAATCTTATTCATGAACCCTCACAAGTGATTCATCTTATCACCTAACCCGAGAATTTTTCTTGATGGGGTATTGAATTAGTAGGAAAAATAAATCTCACATATTCTAATGGTCATACCTTCACAATCATTGCAAATAATTTTTTTACCAAGTGGATAAAGGCCATGCCTTTAACATGTGTCACTAGGTCAAATATATCAAAGTTTATCTTTAACCATATCATATGACACTTCGTGATCCCAAATTATCTTGTCACAAACAATAGTACATATTTTAAAACTAAAAATTTCAAAGAGTTAGCCAAATGGTTTCATATCCAACTGAAGTGGGAAACTCCATACTATCCACAGTCTAATTGCCAATCTAAAGAATGCAATAAAACAATAAAATCAATGTTGGAAAGTATTATTAATAAACATGGTCAAAATTGACATACATAGCTATATCCTGCCCTATGTTTCTATCCAAAATCATATTGTACTCCAACTAGAGCCACTTTATTCTCCCTTTTATATGGATCTGAAGTTGTATTACCCATAAGAGTTGATCTACCATCCCTTCACATATCATTACAACACTTGGTTCATGAATATTATTACCAAAAAGTACACCTTGAAGAGCTATAACTCTTAGATGAGAATTAGGTTCATACCTTGGATCATTTAAAAGTGTATCATAACTGAATTTGACGCAACTATAGAAAATGAATAAAACCTAGAGACTTTAAAATCAATGATCTTGTACTCAAAGAAAATGAGAAAAAAAAAACCAAGGAGTGTGAAAGAAAAGGAAAATTTGAACCTAATTGGTTAGGACCTATTGTCTAAAATAACCCCTCAGGCTATTTTAACAACCCAAATCTTAATTTATGGACTTGGGAAAAAATTGTAGTTGATCTAGGGATAAGGAATTCATTTTTAAGTACATCAGGTTTTTAATATTTTCATCCATCTCCTTACGTTCCATGTTTCATGCTCTCCACCTCAAAATACATTCAAAAAATCTTGAAATATTCCTAAGTGTCAAAATTTCCCTTGTATTTCAGATTTTTGGTTTTGGGGATCAAAATAAAGTTACATGTAAATTTCTCCTGAAATCCTGAAACCTGAATTACAAAGGATTTAGTGTATTTAAAGTTTTAGGTTTCAAATTGTAAATTACTCCTCAAATTGGAGCATGAAACTTGATCCCCAATATCTTACCTTCCTAGTACATTTTAGGTTTCGGGTTCCGATTTGAAGTTTGTATGCAAACTATAATTTAACACCCAAAACCCAAAACCCAATAGGATGCAAAAATGTGGTTGAATTTTGACATTCTCGTGTATTTTGGGTTTTCATTTCTTTTTTAAATCCTAACATGGTGACCCAAACACATGTATTTTTCCACTTGCATTTCAATCTCCAAAACATAATTTCCTTTGTGTCGATTTTCCAAAATATTTTTACAGTGTTGATGTTCTAACAAAGGCGTTATTTAACAGTTCAACCACTCGCAATTATTGTAGTATAGCACCCAAAACGTAAAATGGCCATAAATTTTTTCTAGAAGCTCCGATTTTCACAAAATTGGAATTTTTGGAAAGCTCTAATTTTTAATGAGGTTAAGTATTTTTTAAATGAGAAATATTTTCCACCATTTAGAGGAAAATTTCCAAGTTTCTTGACCACCAATTTTGATGAGGTATAGTTCTCATTCATTATCCAACAAACAAGATGACATAGGGGAATGGCTTTGATAGCGTCCCATGCCTATTTTCAAGGGGCATTCAATGCATATTGTTAGAGGGTTGAAGGACGAATTAGAGTTCCCTCTTTTTTCCCCTCTTCTCTCTCTTTCCCATTTTCTATATAATGTAAAGTGATGCACATTTGTAAGGGTTAGACATGCTTGTAATACTTATGACTTCTCTTCAGAGTGTTGCACATGTGTGTATGAGCTGCAAGCCTCCATATTTGGGTTTCTCCATGGTGAATCTTTCCTTTCACTTTCATTTTAATGTTGTGTGGATCCTTATCAAGTAATAAAATATTTTTTTTTTGGCTACCTTCTACCATAGTTGTGTTCTATTTCACTTTTCCTTTCATTTCATTGACTTTGCATGTATTTTGTATTTCCTCTATTCTCCTTGTAGGTTTAAATATGTTGTGTTATAGTATGGCACTTAAGTCTTCCCTCTCTTTTATCATTTTGATCCAATTTTCCCTCATTTGAGAGTGTGTCTCCACATTATTTTTTGTGCTATCACCTCGGTTAGTGTAGGATTTCCCATTTTCAAGTCTCTTTCTCTCTCTTTTGTCCCTTGGATTGTTAGAATAGGAATAGACATCTACATTTCTTTCCTTAAGATTAGTTTAGCATTTTTTTTAGGTAGAGGAACCAGACTTCTTTGGATATTGATCTCATTTATGCAAGTACCACACTTATGAGTTCATCCCATGTTAGCAAAAAGTAGGGATCTGTATCAGCAAATCCTAGGGTGCTACTTTTTTGTGACACTTCTAAATTTGGGTCCAGTGCATACAAGCTATCATCTAAAGATGGAAAAGATATTAAACAACCCTTGAATGTGGTTCATATGAAGAATTTATTTTCCTGAATTCTTTATTAGTATAACTCATGTAAGGGACATACCAATACAAGCATTTTTTTCATACCTTCATCATGTTATACTTTCTACATCACTATAAACCATTTTTATCACACATTCATTATAGTTATGATGTGGATCCTAAGTTACAACAACTATGTTTGGCCATATCCATCATATTTAATCCCTTGGAATCAATCATATTATTCATTTGTTTAATACTTCACACGACCTATGGAAACCTTGTCTCTCTCATTAAAATTCATATATTTCAAAAAATATATATAAAAAATTAAAACATAAACAACAATTTAAAAATACAGAAAAAATTTACTACTATTAAAAAAAAAATCAACAAAATAAAAAATCCAAAACTCTAAAAAAATAAAATAAAAATCCAAATACATTTAAAAAAACCAATAAAATCTACAAAAATTTAAAACATCAAAAAATCTAACCAATCAATGCAACTCAACAAAATCAAACTTTTAATTCCTATCCTAGTAATCGTTCCAACCATCTTATGACTATCACAAAAAATCATCCAGCCCATTACATGTATCCTTGCTTAGTGAAAATTCAAATCAATATCATCCCTCGCATGCATCTCCTCTTGGGAAAATCTCATCTCTTTTGTCTCCTTTGCATGCCAATATCCTTGTTTAGGGGAATGACCCATTTCAATCTTAGATCATTTTAAAACATGGATCAAAAAACAATGTCATGAGGATTTTCTTAACTTTGTTCTTTCAATTTGATCCAAACCCCTTACATGTTAATATCTTAGCTTGGGATCATCTAAATCTTATTAATTATCACTGTGGAACACATTATGGGAATAGTTAATTGTATTTATTTATAGGTGTGTTGCACTATTTCCTCTATTTCTTGACCAATTACAAATATTTTACTATCATCATGGTTCATGTATATCCATAGTGCATAATGTTAATGTGTATACTAGTTTTATAGTTAAATTTTGTTTTTCATTACACCAATTACCAATAATATGTTCCTATCTTGGTTCATTTATAGCTATAGTGCATACATCTATTGTATTTATTGGGGTTTTTAATTTATATCTTTTGTTTGTAGTGTGTGTGTGTTTTTCTATGCACATAATTCATTAAACATCATGATTCTTTCATAATCCAAATGAAAATTCTATTATACAATAGAAAAATAAGGTTTCTCTAACTTTCCCTATCTAAATGGAAGCTCAGGATAAAAAAAAAATCCCTCCCTTAATCTATCTACTTCCTCCTTGAAATTATTTTCCTTTTCCTTCTTCCTATTAAGTGGATGTCCATCATTTTTTTGCATCAACCATCAGCTTGAGGGGGAATTTTCTTAGCATCCATACTAACATGAGGCATCAAAATGCTTCATTTGGGCATATTCTATATGTCAAACATGTTTCCCTATCATTTTATCACTCATATACATATGTCTATTATCTTTAAAATGTTATTACTTCATAATAACAATTTAAATATGGGAAAATGTAGAAGCTCTAAAAATACATACTTATTTCTAGTTATTCCTAATTATCCCTATCCTTTTCATACTATATTAGTTTTAGAATGCATTATATATCATTATCCTTTCATTTTCCCTTAGAATTCACCCACATCATTTTATAAGTATTTTATTTTATTTTATCATGCTTAAGGCATACACTTATATCCCTTCGCTAATTTAATTAACTATTTAAATAAATAAATAGTTAAATATCCACTCACCCTCAACTTATCTCTAGTTCACCATCTAACTCACTCTAGTTGAACCAGTTCACTCTACTCAATTTTTGGAACCCTTCAAAGGTGGAAGTAGTAATATTTATGTAAAAACATCTTACCGAATAAAATCAAAAGCCAACCAAATATGTATTTCCCCTTAAAAATTATTCAAACAATCAAAATACAGAGACCAAATTAACTTACTAATTCAAGAAAATTCATTCATTTCCCTAAAACTAGTTCAAAAATTGATCCAAAATAAAAGGCCTCTCCTTCAGATATAAATATGAAGCTCAATCCTTTACAATTCATTCTTAGAAGCTTTAAGAATTTGCATAAAAACTCTACTCATTTTCTCATAGAATTTCCTCTTCTATTTAGAGACAACATTGGATCATCCACAATCAAACTAACCCAAGATGTCCATCAATTTTAGTAACACTTCAGGTATCTCATCTCAAGGTTTCAAGAAGACTCAAAGGAAGGTTTGCATCTTGTTCATTTACTTATAATAATGACCCCTCAATCATTCCATCCCCAGATGGAATTCAGAAGATGATTTGAAATGATAGTCCACATCTTATCACAAGTATGTATATTTCAAATAATATTTCTCTAGACCAAGCACCTAAATGATTTATCTCATTCCTAACCACAAAAACCTCTAATTATGTAACTGTGGCAACTTCTACTACTTGACATGCCATTATACCTTATGCATCTGATATCCTTTCTATATTCTCTAATGATAGTGATGTCTATTCCTATAAAAGGCCTTGTACCAATGATTTCATATATCCCACACTCGTAATTTCTATGGAATATTTAACTTTTTGAGTCTCATGGGTTGCCTCTCTCATTATCCTAAATGCACCCACTTAAATCTTGACTATCACTAAAATATTTATCCACCATCATGGTCATATTGATAAGGTTGAGGACAACATCTAAGATCTTATGGTGTTTTACCTTAATCATTGCATGCCACTCAAATATTGTCCACTCATCAAAAAACACAAACCATCTATCTTATTATAAATATATTCAACATATATTCAAAAATATCATGATCTATGTTATCTAAATATTTTAATTTGAAGCTCGTCTATCTAATCAGGTTGCTCCACTATGATACCTCTATTGAATTATCCTCCCAAAACAACATATGTCTCCTCATATTTCAATCGGTCGGCTCCTACAAATTACACCCACCTATCTTTAGGCACCAATATCATCAGGGATCTCCTCATAGCTTCTACGATCTTCCCTTTCTACCACATCATATATGCTATTACTTTTGCACCCATATCTGATAAATATTATCCTCCTAGCTTCCAAAATTTTCACTCATTCTGCCATCCTTGAGGCATATATATTCTCTCCTCCTCTCCTACAACCTATTTCTAAGGTATTTCCTCCCCCTCTACTACATGAGGTCCCTTTATAACTTTTATTCCTCTCCATCTTTGTGTCCTCCCACTTTTATATTGGGAACACCTCACTCACCCTAACTTTGTAATGGTTGAAATCCTATAACTCATCCCACTCTCCATCCTCTCTCTAGCATGTCACGGTAGATATTATTGGAGAGTAAGGGATACCATATAATTTTGGAATCCAAACTATAATGGAATTATATATAATATGTGTGTCTCCACCCACCATATGTAATTACCTATAATCTCCAAATTCCCCACCAATACCATGATATTTGGCTAGATTGACCACTGATCCAATATCCCTCTATAAGGTTCCCATATCACTTTCTCTTGTAAGACTTATGATAATTTCATAAAGTCACCAAACAGACTCATTGTTGTCCTCTCTCAAATTATATAATCCTTGAAGTTCCCCTATAGTCCTATACATCAAGAACTTCTCATAAATCTAGGTTGAAAATAACATGAGAGGTCCTACCACTATGTGCTTTTTCATCTGTATCTTATATAGATCATACACTAGTTGTATCTACATAATTGTGTCCTAGTAAATTGTATACACCCCTCCAATGCAACCCTAAAGGCTAGTAACACATAAAAGTGCATTTCTCCATCTTCCTTGTGGCATAAAACTCATCCCATAACCATCCCAAAAATAACCATATAGATATCCATAGTTTTTATGTCAAATATGAAATTCATTCCAACCTTTAATGTACCTTGATGATAATCATCATTACATACATTGCATCATGTTATTTCCCTCCTATTTGTAGTATTTGTATCCACATCACAAAACATGTGGAATCCCTTTATCACTATCCATAAAATGGAATTAACATCCTGCAGTATAACTATAACCTCTATAGTCTATCCACTAGGCTTCTACCTAAAATGTTTCAGACCTAGATTCCTAATGGATCAAAAACATATTGGTCAAGTTTATGTGTAATGGTACCCACACCCTTTTTATTATTCATATAAATATAAGTCCTCATATTTATACATCTTTATAGTTGAATACTCCATGACACCTGTAAAATATCAAGCAAAAAGTATGCATCAACTGAAAAATTAAAATAAAACAACAAATATCAAAATACATCTTAAATTGTAAAATATTCAATATTTTATACAACATTAGCCTTGTTGTCTTAACACCATCAATCCCTAATAGAATTTTCTCATCCCCTTTGTCATCGAATCTACTAGAAAAATACCATCAACCATGGTAGACAAACTTCCCTCAACTAGAACTCATTTGCCATGTTGCATTTGGGCATTCTAGCATGATTTATCTTTTCTATTTTAGGGTCCATCAATAATTTTAGCATTAATTAAATAAACTTCACCTAAATACCTCAAAATTACAAATGTTCTAAAACCCACCTAGAATTTTATCTAGTCAATTTTTTGAATATATTTGGGGAGAATTCCACTAATTAAATTTTTGTGGAACATATTTTTCCCATTTCTCCTATTTACAAAGTTCTAATTTGAAAACAACACGTACCATGGGATTTGCACCAACGCATGCCCTCTCTCGACCACCTTATTCACCACCTCGTACTATCATCATCATCAATAAAATATATCGATTTGGATTATATCATATATTAGAATATATTAATATAAAATTAGTAAATTGGTGAATGTATTCCTCCCTTTGCTATTTAGTACAATTCTTATAACTAGTTTATCCATAATTTCCTCCAAACTTCAAACCTTCATATATTTGTGTAGATACCATGTTTTTTGTCACCATAGGTAACCTACCTACACCCCCCCCACATAATATATTCATTAAAATATATTATTATAATCACAACCTAAATCACTACCCTGACCCCATAAAATCATCCTTTTACCCCCCTATAAACCTACATCAACCTCCTTAAAATCTCGTAACCATTTACCAACCACTCTAAACCCATTTTTATCCCTTAAACTACCCTATTAACACTCATAATCTTTCCACCTCGCAGCCTCACCAATGAATTCTTAACTCATTGGTGGTTGAAACCACTTCTAAGATACTTTTCGTAATAATTTTGGATCATCGGTGATCCTAATTGATCATCAATTATTATAAATATAACTATAGAGGTCATGTTTCAGCATCAAGGATCATTTTAGTGAAGCTCTGTCATGTTAGCAGGTTAGACAACCCTATCACAAGTGTACAAGTACCATCAACAAACCTATTAATTCATCTAAAGCTTCATAAAGCATTTTCAAGAAATCAAACCAAAAACAACTCATTTTCCCTATCAAGATAAGTAAGTCCCCTTTCTGTCAATTTAATTATGTTTGCATATCATATAAAATCTTAATCAATAATTTATAGTCTTTCTCTCTATCAAATTATATTTTTTACCAAAATATAAACTTTTCATAGGGATTACCAATGATGTTTCTAATTACTAACGATCTCTCTGATTACCCATAATCCCCATAGATCATTGACGATCACTGTCAAATTTTAACAATTTATTAGTTATTTTCATAATTTGCATTTTTATTGAATCTATTATGGTCTAATCAAACTATATAAAATCATTTCTTCTTTATAAATGACAATTATAGGTCTCTCTCATCCAATCACCATCGTTTATGATCTTCTGATTTTCCAACAACCATTCATGTGGGAGAACTTTGACATCATCCACGAAATCAATTTTTACAGCATCACATTCGCACCAAAGTTTGAGGACATTGAATATAAATTTGGGATCCTCCATGAAATACGAGAATAAATCAAGGATTTTTGGTATGATTATTTTGATCTCTTCAATGCCCTAGCCTGGGCCACTTATGAAGTAGAACATGATCTTCCTATCCATCTTGAATTCTATCTTTATTCTCATTTATCATCTATCTTATCTTATCAATGTGACTTGATTATATCAAATGAGTTAAAAAAATTAAACGAATTCCATTTATATTCCAAGGATCATCACTTACGAAGCAACTCATTATTTCATTTATCTAATATATTTTGTTTGGTTGTCTTTATCCATAGGTCTTTTCACTCAGCAAAAGGAGGAGTATTTTCACGTTGTCTACATTTCATCATCTTGACATTGAAGTTGTTAGTATAGGTATTGGTAAACCCTACTCATTTGAGTTTTATTTACTTTTTACATTTGATATTACTAACCCAAAAACTACATTAAATAACCTGGAATAACCAATGGGACCTCCAGTTCCTTTTTCATATAATATTTTTTATTTTATGTTACATTTATTCTTTTTCCTATTTCATATAAATTTTGTTTCTTAAAATCAAAAAATTAAAAATAATAAAAAATTAAAAATGAAAAGAAATCACAGGTGCACTATTTTCTTATATCATTATATTTTTCACCATTACATTTCTGCATTCATTCTCATCGAATCAACATTTCTTTTGGAATATAAAATGAACAATTAGTTTTCCTGATCACATACTTATTTAGGGGTTAAAATAATTACATTCACTTAACTCCCTTCACACATAACTAAAGCACATAAAAACATAATTTTCATTTAAACACTCCTTCCCAAGTGAACCTACTTGGATTTCATCACCAAGAGGATAAGTTGGCTCATTTTTTTGGCTAAGTATAAATAAGTTTGTGGGTAGTCTATTGGCTAAGCACCCAACACACTTACTGTTGTGGGACCATGAAGTGAGGGGGTAGCCCCCAATACCATGCGTCATACTGACACTAACATAGATTTGGACTTCACCTACCTTCAAGTATATCAATAAATCCATCTTTTAACATTACCTAAAATTAGCCTTAGAATATAATTTCCTAGTACCTTCTTAACAATTTTTCACATTTCATCTTTTCCTAATATAATCAAGATAAAAAAAAATCTCTTGTGTGACTTGTTTTTAGTAATCAACCATTTAGCTATTTTTTTATTTTTAGTGATTGTTTTTTAATTCCATGGTTCTAACTAGACAACAATTTCATCAACAAAACTCTAAAAACATGACTTACCATTTGCAATAGTCCTTGGAATATGTCCACTCTCTCCTTGAAGAAATTCCATACCTAGTTGACCAATACCAATCATCTTCATCACCTCCAACAAATGATAAATAACCCCCACACTCTCCTAGCAGTCATTCAACAACCTTAGAGATCCTAAATCCACCTATCCATGTTTCTTCAATAGTGGTGATCCAATCTTGGCTAAAATTCTAGATTCAAATCTCGTATCTCTCAATTCCTATCTAACAACCAAAGGTGTACTCCTCCAATAACCAACATGTGAACAAAAACCTCCCATAGCTAAGGTCTTTTTCAATTTTTCCTCACTTGTTGACCCTAATCATGATTCATTCATTCAATAGCTTCATCTTTATTCCACTACTTGTGAAACAAAAATATTAGACCTCGTGTTATCAGTGCATGTCATAAATTTTTACCTTAATTTTTTTTCATCACAAGATACAACCAATCAAAAACTTCTTCCTCTTCATATATTTTTTCTCGCTCATCATATTCGTAAAAAATAAAAACACATCACCATCCACATCTAGTCTCATATCTTATTGTATCTCTTATACACCTCATGTAAGCTCAATTTTCATCCATAACACAACCCATTTATCTCGTCACAACAACCAAACTCTATAGTTAATAGTTTATCTAGGTCCAACCCCAGATAAATACCCCTTATCAACACTAGTTCTATAGCTAGATCACATCCTTCCTCATAATAGGTATCAAATTCCCATGTTTCAAAAATTCATACTCACTATATATCTCAATTGTCCCAACAACTTATCAACACATGTATCCTATCTCAATATATACGGTATAAATTTCAACCCCTTATTCATACTTCCATCCCATTATAGCATATACCACAACAATATAAACCCTTATCCATACTTCCATATCATCATAATACATACCCAAACAATCACAACCCTTCATTAACAACTCAATCTCGATCCAATATCAATACATTCAACCTTCACAACCTCTATTCTCACATCCAACGTATAATATTCCCATGAGTTTTCCTATCCAACATAATATCTATTTATCATATCAACTATATAAACAAGAAAAACCACATACATAAAATCAACTCGATCCATGCTCATTCAACCCCTAAAAATAATCACAAAATGATTCTTTGTAAGAATTAATGAACAATATCTCATGTAATGTAATTATGTTTACTTGGATAGTGCATATACTTAATCGTTAGATTATCCAGTGCAACATGGGAACATTCCCAAGGTGTGGGGGCTTGGATCCTTTGGATGAACCTCCTAATGATTCCACATTCCTTCTAAACTAAGTGCATCTAATATAACATTAGAATGTAAAATATATATTGTTATAAAATAAACTAACTTATCTAATTCTTCAGAGAAAAGGAGTAGATAGATAACTTAAAATACTTGAAAAGAAGGTGATGCACCAATAGTTTAATGAACCAGTAGATCGGATTCACAAATACAAAATAATTATAAAGAATAATATATGACATGCAAAACTTCTTATTATTTCCTTCAGTAAGAAGTTTTATGAATTTAAAACTTAGAGATAACATAAGGGTTTGTATTTATTCCAAAATTGAAACAAATAATTTTCTCCAATCACAACTTTCAATTTAACTAAATAAATATAATTAATATGAAGGAAAAAAATATCATCACATACAAGGAAATAAGAACATTCACAAGTATTTAATGAGCTACTAAAATACACAACACATTATATATACAAAGGGAAAATATTGTTTCTGTATACATTACTAAGGATAAATCCTGTATGTGAGAACTCAAAAATGGTAGAGTCTCTTTCCACGTAGATTATAAAATTCATGTATTGCATAATGCATTCCTCTATTTTAAATTGAGGAGGTTGATAAATTATAGGTACTCTCCTATTACATGCTAATAATAGAATGCATTTACACTTGAGAAAATATATCCCATAAAAATATCCAAGTGGTTGTGTGTTTTTGTGCAAATGTGCAACAGGGAAATTGAAAATTTCCAAGCATGACAATGATACCCCTGTAGTAAATGTTATCAAGTCCTATCATTCCAAAACACCCAAGGACCATGCAGCCAATCCAAGTGACCCCCTGCATAATGTTATCTCATCCCCTAGGTGATTTAGGAAATTACATTCATTCCCATTAGGTGATTTTAGGAGTTCATTAAAAGTTGCAAGGTATAGGCAGTTGTGGGAAGGGTTATCACTGACATTCCTAGGGCTGGAGCAACCCCATGTAGTAGAGAAGAAGAGCCTAAGAAGATTTAGAGGTTATTTAAAGGTCTTGGGACATAATGAAAATGATTCAGGATTATTTTGGAAGGGCTCAAAGAAGTTGGGGTAGTTTCACCAAAATTAGGGTTCACAGGCCTAGTCAATACACAGGCCAAAACAACCGCTAAGCTTCGAAAGGTGATTATGGGAGCTTCAGATGAATTTAGGAGAAAAACAAATCATCACCAGAAATATAATTCCAATACCTACAAGATGGTGAAATATTTTTTTTTCAAAACACTTTGGCGCGTTAGGTCTGTAAGTAGTTTTTCTCAGGTATAAATGAAGTACCAAATAAAAATTTTATTTTTCAAGGATTAAATGGAAGAATTAAGACAGTATACCCCTAATATTGGATTCAAAATGCCATTAAAATTAATAATCATATTTTTTTTCTAAAAAATTGCATTGGGAGCTCAAGTTATCATCATCTCAAGTTATCCTCTTGGAGTGAGTTCGGGAGTTACCCAGATTTTGGGATGACACATTTCAACTCCAGGATACTGGTGGGATTTTTTGTCTCTGATGTCCCTCAAGTTCATGGACATCAACCTTGGAAAAATTTTCCCAGCCCCCATGTGACCTTCAAGATTGTTAGTTCAGTCCCTGGGTGTAATTTAGAGCTCAAATTCCCTATAGTCGGATCTCCGCCATGTTTCAACTCTAGGATTGCCATGGAATTTGATGCCCCTAATTTCCCTCAAATTTTAAGGACATAAAACCTTAAAAAAATTTCCCAGCCCTCTAAGGGACACTTTTGGTCACCCATGTGACCTGCTTCCAGCCCCTCAGTGCTGATTTTCTAGCCCTCACTCCCTGTCGTCGAATCGCTGCCATGTGTCACCTTCTTTCTCATCATGTAAATTGATGTCCCTCACATCCCTTTGAGGTGAGGGACATCAGGGAAAAGAAAATGTGCCCATCCCTCTCTATGCAATTTTTTTTTAATAATTTAAATCTGACACGTAATCATTATTTCCCCCCATTTCTTCTTCATAGCTTCATACCTTGTCATGGATTTATTTATGATTATCAAAACAACCCGGTCCATCATTATTGCTGAAAACCAGATTTAAAATGGCAAAAAAAGCACTCAAATCCATGAAAATACATAGGTCTTAGGGGAAGTATTGAAGAAATAAAGAACGGGGAGAAAATGAAGATTTTTTGCTAGATATCCATGAAGTCACCCAATTGAAACATATTCATATCTTGCAAGATAAAATTAGGATTTAGGTTCCATCTTTTGGATAATTCCACATTTTTCAAGACAACCAATATGTGAAAAATGAGAGGTCATATGGTGCCTTGAAACATTTGTTCCAAAAAAATCCCAACTTCATGCATTGGCTCACAATTGTCGGATTTCCCATCAATCTGGAAATGGAAATGAGTTAAAAACTTACACACGGAATCCAAATGAAAAACCTATCATGATGGAGATGTTTTCATTAAAAATGGAGATAAAAACCAAATCTGAAAATTTTGAGATCCATTAATGTTGTCATAGCAGCTCTGTGCTTGAAGCCACTGTCAGGGGAAAATTTTAAATTTTATTTCCATGAATTCTAGTCAGCAAAATCAAGTGAAATTCAGAGGACATGATTTTGAAAATGAGCTAAGTCTAAAAAATTATGTTCCATTGAAAACTAAGCTATGGAATTCCACTTTCTAAAAATAGTAAGTTTTCCTATACAGACTCACTATGTTTGGAAATTCATAATCAAAAGTGGCTATGGAAAAGGAATTGTGCAGTGAAGATAGCCAAGAATCCAGAATGATTATCTAGAGCAGAAAATAGTGAAAATGAACACTTACTAAAAATATTAAGTTCCTTATATGGGTACTTACTAAAAATAGTAAGTCAACCCAAGAAGCGGTAGACACAAAGGTAGTATGCGCAAGATTGAATGAGGGAGTTCATCACATCACGATGGTCAAAAAGAGGAAAAAATCACCTCTCACTAAATATAGTAATCTTTCCATCTGGAGAATTACTATTGATAATAAGTTACACTCAAAGGGTATTTTTGGTAGTATGGGACATAAAGGGATGATCATTAGGGTCAACACCATCATTTAGGATCATCCATGGGAATTACTCATAAGGAATTCAAGACTCATCTCAGGGAATTCAATAGTTTCTCTCGAAACTCACTAGGTGATTTGGGTCATAGGTATATCATACGTAGGGTTAGAATTACAGTCATCAAAAGAATAAATCATTCAAATTGACAAGTTTCTTTGATCCAAGATGAAGGAATTTATCAGGGTATAAAGAGTTTGTAGACACGGAGTTCACTATAGTGAAACATGTCATCAAATCATCTAGAAGGAGACATGGAATTCATCGAAAGAAAATTATTTATCATCAGTGTTTCTTCCCCCTTCTTATTCCTTCTATCTCTTCCCCTACTTTCTCTCTCCTCCATGTTCTAATTATTTTTGGGGGGGTTCACTTTTTAGATGTCCTTTAATGAAATTAAAAAATCAACTTTATGTTTCTAATGTAAAATTCACCTTTATGTTATAAAAAAGTGATTTAATTTTCTCCTAAGAAGTTGAAATTTTTAAGTTGTGCGAGGACATATGAAAATCCATTAGGGAGTAGATGATGATTCATATCTCATTATATAAATTGTAAATCCATTCTCATTTCAAAGGGTTGGAAATTGATCTTGTAAAATCAAGAGTACATTGTACTTAGAGAAAGAAAAGGAGATACACATTTTCTTCTACTTTCCTCCAATGTCAAATTTCTTCAACTCCCACACTATATACAACTTCTGTTTAAGCATAAATACAAGAAGAAGTAGTTTCATACCTTTTTTGATGAGGATATTTTAGAAACTTTGAGTTCTCAATACTAACTCGTCTTTTTACCATTTCCAGGATTATGTTATTCTTAACTTTAATGCGTGTGTGAGATTTCTGATTAATGTGTGTGGGACTATGATTTTATACCCATGACATTAATACCCTATTCTCTTTTCTCAATCCCATTTACCACTCTTAAGACAAATTATTATCTACCAATAGATTGATAACTTTTTTGAAGGGTTAGTTGAGTGCCCCTGTTGGATCCGCGATTGAAAGGCTACTAGGATAAAACTCACTTTATACTCACACATGCATATATGAAATGTAAACTGGTTAAGTAGAGGGACTTATATTCCCAGAGTGTTAGCAAGATAACCACCGTTGGGAAGATTTAGTAGCATCTGCACCCAAAATACGAGTGCAAGGTAAAAAAAATTAAATGTTAAAAAAACAAAAACAAAAACAAGAGTTCATGAAAATCCATTTCTAAAAGATACACTTTCAATTCTTACATGTGAAATTTAATATTCCACACTATCTTTTCATATTCCCACCTCAATAATTTCCAAAATTTGGCTGAAGGAATATACAATAGGTCTAATAGGTCAAGAGGTGGTGTTACTTCCAATTTTGAGGCTTTTAAAAATCAACAAGAAACAATTAGAGATAATCCATACTTCTTCTCTTAAGCTTCCTTTTCATTTGGATCTTTAAGAAGTTCACCTGGAAATCCTATCCAAACTCCTGTTGATACTCCCCTTTAAATTCTCCTATTTTTCAACCACTATTGAGCATTGAGTTCTCAGAAGAAGAAGAATTTTTAGAAGCAAGAGCTGAAGCAGAATTATAAACGACAATGGAAGATGAAGCAAAAAGACCTCATCTAATTGCCCCTTGGGAAAGAAATGCATGCCCACTTTCTCTTTAACTCCCTCTTTACAACCTACCAAAAATTTACCACAAGAACTTTCCAAATTTCAAAGGAGATGGCACACAACATCCTAAGGAACACATCATTTCTTTCAAGACATCATGCATAATTCTTGGTGTCCAACATGAGGATGCCATTGTAAGACTATTCACAGAATCTCTCCAAGAAAAAATAGTAGAATAGTTCTATCTCCTACCTTCATGATCCATCACTTGTTGGGATGACATAAACACTACCTTTGAGGAAATATTTAAATCAACTGAAGACTATTAAGACCTCTTGGTATAATTAAATCAAATAAAGAAAGGATAAAATGAAACTATGAGAGACTTCATGGCTCATTTCAACCAGCTGCTTCGCAAGATACCAGAGGAGGATTCACCATCAGAAAAATACATCAAGAGATTATTTATTAGTTCTAAATCACCAGAGGAAGGATTTTTCATGTGAAGAGTTCAATCGATGGATATTGCAGAAGTAAAAATATTGGCCATTGAGCTTGATGATGATCTCATCCTATCCAGAAATATCAAAAATCCCTTAAATGGTAAATCTCAACATCCCAGAGATGAATGAATTGATCCTTTAATGAAGAAAATGGAAAATTCAATGACATCATTGAGGAGGGAAATATTTGAATGAGTTTCTTCTCAAAGAAGCAACAAAAATCAGATTGTAGGAGAACCCTGAAGGCTTGCCTTGGAGGCCCCACATATGAATGAAAATTATAGGATTATGGAAAATGAAAATGAGCTTGAACCAAAAAGTGAAGGTGGTGATTTCCTAGAAAGTTATGAGTTTGAGAAAAATACATAAATCAGATTCTGTGAGTATTCTGGAGGTGATGAAAAAGATGAAGAAGATGCACCCAATTTCTCATGTGTGATATTCACTTATTATAATTATGAGAAAGGAACATCCCCCTCCACTACTGTAAAGAAAAAGAAGACTAAAGATCCTCTCGTGGAGACTCCAAAAAATAAAAATCAGTCAAGGATCTCCGTTCCCACCCTCCATGGATTCCACATTATTGAATCTTGATCCTGTAGTATTTAAGAAGACTCTCATATTTCCAAGTAAGTCCTCCAATGCCTCTTACAATTGTAAATCTAAATATGCTCCTTTAAAATCTATTACTTTGAAAGCTTCTAATGTACCTTTCAAAATACCCTCCATTCCCCAAAAATCTATTCTTGCTCCTAAACCTGTAATAAATCCAACAGTAGTCCCTTCATCACCTTCGCTTGCATCTTCTTCTTTTGATTTCAAAGAATATGTGAACAAAGCCAAAGTCCAAATTACTAAAACTAAATATTTTTAGACTCATCCTAAACAATTTGATATTTTTTTCCGATATATCAAGAGTGGTGGTCTAACACCCAATCCTATAATTTCTAGTTCCAAAGGTATGTTGCCAAACCCACCTATGCCTCCCTCACAGAACATGCTTTCCTTAAGTGCACCCAAGACTGACAAGGTATATCCTTTCTACATCTCCCTTCTTCTTGGAGAATATGTACTAAACAATTTTATAATAGATTATGGTTCCTCAGATAACGTGATGCTCCCTAGTGTCAAAATAGGTCTCACTTATAGGGAAGTTCAAAGATGCATAGGTGGCTCTTGCCAATTTTCTAGAAAAGAAAGTTTTAGTGATGATTTTAGTAGTAGACATCCTAGCCTCATTCAGAATGTTATTGAGTAGAAGTTTTTGCTAAAACATGTGAGGGAAAATTTAGATGAATTGATCATTCACAACCATACTAGTAAAGGGAGACATGGAGAAATTGCTTCCGAAGAAGAAGATGAGGTACATGGTGTGAAATTCTAGAAGCTAATACTTTGTACCAAGATAGAAAGTGATGAATCACTTTGTGACAACCGAGGAGGAAGAGGATATTCCCATCTTGATAGGGTCAGACATGCCTTCCCAGAAAGGTATGGACCTTGAAGAATCATTGATGATATTTGAATTATAAGAGGGAATCCCCATATTTCTAGATGATGCAAATAATGAAGAAGAGGAAAAGGTTCTTGGTGAATTTCAAATGGTAAAATCAGCTTTTGCACTTAACTATGATGAAGATATATTCTTGTTCCTATTTGATGAGGTCTCCCTTGATCATGTCAGCCAGGAAGAGACCAAGCTAGTCTACAATGAGCCCCTGAACAATGGGAAAGAACTATTTGTAAAATAACTGCTAAGAGACATGGAATAAACACAAGACCCTGAACTGAGTCTTAAAGTCCTGATGCAAGAAATGAATCTACAAGACAAGCATGAATCTGATTTGAAATTCTTAAATAGTATGAAGGTTGGCCATATTGAAACAAAGAAAGATGAGAAATTTGATTTCTCTCTTGATTCAATGGTTGATGGATACAACAATGAAATCAAGGTATTTTCTTTCCCATTTAAAGAGGAAAATTATTTCCATGATGAAGAAAGTGAAGCAATGAGTATTGAGGACTTTGAAGCTGAAGCCTCACTTGATGAAGGAGTTATACAATGTAGCATTTACCAAGATGATAAAGTAACCCCTCTGGATAGTTTCCTTGAGCTGAAAAATAAAGATTCTTCAAAGGTGTACACAGATGAGCTATAAGAAGTAACAAAGGAGACCTCCATGTAAGAACTATCAGATGTGGTATAATTTTCAGAGGATCCCAAGTTGATTCTTGATCTCTTAACTCGCGCCATGGCCATACAAGACAATTATGAGGTTTCTTCCAGTCCTCCCTTTAGTATTCCAAGTTTTCTCATAGAGAAGAGGACAATGAGCATAGTTATGGGAAAAAATTGGAATATTCAAGCAATTTGAATGAAAAAAATCCTTGGGGCAGCCGTAGGATGCTCACTGAGAAATCAAATACATGAAAAAATGTGGAATGTAACTGACACCATGAAATTTATTTCAAAGAGGATGAAGGAAGTGGAATTTCCAAGAAAATACCTGAGAATCAAGAATCTCATAGGGAATCACTCCTACAAAAATCATAGATAGTCATGAAAGTACCTTGCTTTCATAAAAAATTAAGGAGAGGAGGCTACTTTCTAGAACAATTCAATGGCTTCACAAAACAACATCATTCAGGGTTGCACTCTCAAGGGTAACATTTGAGAAATGAAAAGTGCTCCAGTGAAATTATAGTTTCCCCCGCCTTGTACCATAGGTGATTTTTAGGTTTTCTTCCCTCTATGTTGTTTATTTCCCTTCCTGTTGTGTGTCATGTATTCCCTTTCCATCATTTCATGTGCGTGTGTTTTCCTTCTTCACTCTCTCTCTCTCTATCTCTCTCTTGTTTTAAGTTATACATGGCACCAGAAGACCCAATGGATAAGGCACTAGTTAATGGATCATATGGTCTTAAGTTGAGATTATCGATTCTCTATGTCATGTCTTCACTACATTCAGTCCATGTCATGTCCCTAAGCTAGAGCCAGTTGTTTTCGTGTAAATGTGCAATAGAGAAATTGATAATTTTCAAGCATGACAACGATACCCCTGTAGAAATTTTTTTCAATTCTTATCATTCCAAGACACCCCAATACTATCTAGCCAATCCAAGTGACCCCCAACTAATTTTTTCTCATCCCCCTAGGTGATTTACAAAATTCCATTCATTCCCCTAGGTGATTTTAGAAATTCATTAAAAGTTGCAAGCTACAAGAGGTTGTGGGAAGGGATATTATTGGCCTTCCTAGGGCTAGAGAAACCCCATGGATTAGACAAGAATATAATAATAAGATGTGGTGGTGATTTAAATGTTTTGTGACATCATGGAAATGATTCAAGAATATTTTGGAAGGGCTTAGAGAAATTGGGGCAATTTTCCAAAAATTAGAGTTCATAGGCCTCGTCAGTACATAGGCCAAAACAAACACTAAAATTTAGAAGGTGATTTTTGGAGCTTCGGATGGAGTTAGGAGTAAAAAAAAACATTATAAAAAATATAATTCCATGCCCTAAAGTATGGTGAAATCAGTTTTGTTACAACACTTTGGAGCATTAGATTTGTAGGCAGTGTTTCTCAAGCATAAGTGAAGTACCAAATAAAAAATATTATTTTTCAGGGATCAAATCGAAAATAAAAGACATGATACCCCAACTATTGGATTCAAAAATCCATTTCTAGTCAGGATCATATAAACATTTTCTGAAAAAGTCCATCAGGAGCTCAAGTTATCATCGTCTCAAGTTGTCATCTTAGATCTAGTTTGGGAGGACACATGTTAGTTCCAAGAGCTTGGATGAATTTTTTGTCCCCAAATTCCCTAAGGGTAATGGAAATCAGCCTTGTAAAAATTTTCCCAGCCCCCATGTGACCTCTAGATCCTCATGTGACCTTCAGTATTGTCAGTTCCGCCCCTTGGTGCAATTCAAAGCTCAAATTCCCTGTCATTGAATCTCTGCCACGTGTCAAATCCAAGAACACCGTAAAATTTTATTTCCCTCATGTCCCTTAAATTTAAAGGACATAAAACCTTTAAAAATTTTCTTGGCTCTCTAAGGGAGACTTTTAGTCACCCATGTGACTTGCTTTCATCTGCTCAGTGCTAATTTTCTAGCTCTCACTCTGTGTCGTCAGATCACTGCCACGTGTCACCTTCTTGCTCACCATAGAAATTTATGTCGCTCACATCCCTTTGAGGTAAGGGAAATCAAGGAAAATAAAATTTTCCCATCCCTATCTGTGAATTTTTTTTTGAATAATTTAAATCCAGAATTTAGCCATTATTTCCCCCCATTTCTTCTTCATAGATTCATACCTTGCCATGGCTTTGTTCATGATTATCCAGACTCCTAGTCCACTACTGTTACTCCAAATCAACTCCACCATGGCCAAGAAAACCACTCAAATCCATTAAAATACACAGGTCTTGGGGGAAGTATTTATCAAAAGTGTTGAAGAAATGAAGAACGTGGAGAAAATGAAGATTTTTTATTAGATATCCATGAAGTCACCCAATCAAAAAATCTTCATATCTTGCAAGATAGGATTTGGATTAAGGTGTCATATTTTACAGAACTCCCCATTTTTAAGACAATCAAGATGCAAAACATGAGATCTCAAATGGTGCCTTGAAACATTTATTCCAACAAAATCCCCGCTTCGTGCACCAACTCACATTTGTCAGATTTCCCATCAATCCGGCAATGGAAAGGAGCTAAAAACTTAGACACAGACTCCAAATGAAAATACTATCATGATGGATTTTTTTTCATCACAAATGGAGATAAAAACCAGACCTATAAATTTTGATCTGCATTAATTTTTTCCATTGCAGCTCCATGCATGAAGCCACTGTCAGGCAAAAATTTTAAATTTTATTTCCAAGCATTCTAGTGGGCAACATCAAGTGAAATTTGGAGGATGTGACCGCGACGACGAGCCAAGTTCGAAAAAATATGTTACGTCGCAAACCGAGCAGTGGAAGTTCACTTTTTAAAAATAATAAGTTTTCCTATACAGACTTGCTATGTTTGGGAAGTCACCATCAAAAGTGGCGATGGCGAAGGCAGTGTGCATTGAAGATCACCAGGAAGCCAAAATGATTGTCCGGAGTGGAAAATAGAGAAAATGACGACTTACTAAAAATAGTAATTCACCCCAAGAAGTGGTCGAGGCGAACGTAGTGTGTGCAAGAGCGAAAGAGGGAGTTCATCACATCAAGATGGTCAAGAAGAGGCAAAAATCACCTCACCCAAAAATAGTAAGTCTTCCATCTGGGCACTTGTTATTAATAGTAAGTTACACTCAAAGGGATATTTTGGCACAATGGGACATAGAGGGGTGATCATCATAGGCATTTAACACAAAGCATTCGAAATCCATCTCAGGGAACTCGACGGTGTTTTTCGACACTCACTACATGGTTCAGGGTCACATGTATATCATGTGCAAGGTGGAAGTTACGGTCATCGGTGAAACAGTTCATTCAACTTGGTAGGATCGGTTCTGAGTTCCTATCTCTTCGGAAAATATATTTATGAGTCAATGTTCGTGGTCATCAGTGAAGTCATTCGACAAGTGTTTTTGAACACTTAAACCCAAGGTGTCCTTGAACAATCCAAAGGAGCTTCTCAAGGTGCAAAGAGTTCGGAGATTTAGAGATCGTCACGTTGGTGCATTCCATCGAGTCATCTAGAAGGAGCTGTGGATTTCATAGGAGGTAGATTATTTGTCATCGGCATTTCTTTCCCCCTTCTTCCTTCTCTCTTTCCTCTCTTCTCTCCCCTTACTTCCTCTCTCCTCCATGTTCTAATTCTTCGTTGGGGGGTGCACTTTTTAGATGTCCTTTAATGAAATTAAAAAGCAACTTTATGTTTCGAATGTAGAAGTCGCCTTTATGTTATAAAAAGGGACTTAATATTCTCCTAGGAAGTTGAAAAGTTTTAAGTTGCACGAGGACAAATTAAAAGCCTTTGAGGGTAGATGAAGAGTCACCTCTCATTTTATAAATTGTAAAGGCCTTCTCTTTTCAAGGGATTGGTGATTGATTTTGTAAACTCAAGAGTGTGTTCTACTTTGAGAGAACAAAAGAGAGCCATTTTCTTTCAGTTCCCCCCCTAACTAGTTTTCCTCCATTCCCACACTATGTACAACTTTTGTTTAAGCAATCAATACAAGGAGTTTCTAGCCTTTTTTGACTGAGGGATTTATTCATACTTTGTGCTCATAAATTCTAATCGGTCTTATTGCTATTTACAGAGTTTTTTCTTCTCATAAATGCATGTCTTGAAATTTCTAACTAGTGTGTGTAGAAATATGATTTTCTACGTGCAACATTAGTTCTCCTATCTCATTTCTCACTCCCCTTTCCCGCTTTACAGACAAAGTCCTCTCTAGCAAGAAATTGCTAGCTTTGCCGCAGGGTTAGTGGAGTGCCCCTGTTGGATCCCTGGCCACAAGGCCACTAGGAAAATCCACCTTTACTCGTGCATGCATATATGGCAGTTGCACCAGTTAAGTAGAGGGACTTAGATTCCCAAAGCATTGGCAAGAAATCCACAAGTTTGTCCACTCGATAAATTTTCTCGCCAATAACAGTAAACATGACTAGCCTATGTGCACATTGACTTAACTAAAGAGGGCCCGCCAACATGGAAAACAGATATCCCAAGAGTATTTCGAACCCAATCCTCAAACTTATTGGTTTGAGGGTCTTCCATTCTTCGTTTTAGGAAATGCCTCGAAAAGGGGGACATTACATTAGTTAAGATGAATGATGATGCATCTACAATCTTTAAGAAACGATCAACATAGAAATCCAAAATAGGGGTCAACTAGTAGTGGAGTATTGCTAATGATCTGAATGCACTATCAATAAATATCCTCTTTGACCACTCTATTGATGACCTTCAAGGGAAAAAGGTAAACTAAGGACTAACTTATGAACCTAAATGGAGGAAGAATACTTCGTAGATGTCCATAGATTGAAGGAGCAAGTTGACCATGAAATACCAACAAGGAAATCCTCTCTAATGTTTCACCCCCCTCTTCGGGTTGTCAGTCCATCAGGAGCTTCTTTTCGTCGGCCTCTAATGTTAGTAGGGGTGTGGCTACCATCAACTTGATTAGACCTTTGGTCCTCATTTGCCCCCCCTTTCATTCTCTTCTTCGCTTTGGTCGTTTTTCTCCATGGCTTGCTCCTTTACCCCTGCAAATGTGGGGGCATTGGCTTCGGGTTTCCTTTCTGCTGTCTTTTCTCTTCTTTTCTGTTTTTGGGAACTCGTTTTGAGTTGTCCCCGCTCGCACTTTGTATATTGTTTTGGCTGCAGTCCCATTGACCTACTTTTGTGGTCATTCGTTGGACATTAATATATTTATCTTATCTTATTTATCTTATCTAAAGAACAAAGTGTCAAGTAGAGGTGAATCTCACGACCCAAACCTAAATCACAACTTGTTATCTGAGATTTTCTGCGAGGTGGATATAGAAAGTAAAGGTGTAGATACACTCAAGGCGAAGAGGGTGGAAAACAAATCTACTTGGGCAATGTACTTTGTGGAATTGCCTATTAACAACAAACCATACACTTGGGCATGAGAGTCTAGTCTCTCCACATGATCCCAATGAGATGTTCCTGAACTAGACCCCAAACCTTGGACACATGAAGAACAATAAGTTAAGTAATTGCTTTGAAGACGCACATCTGTGAAAAGATATCCTAGGAATGTATTTAAAAACAGAACTCTAAGACAAAAAGTGAGAGATATCCCTTGTAAAGACACGATCGAGAGGCAAGTTTTAGACTATAAGACAATCTAGTGAACTCAATTCCCAATAAATATAATCCTTTTCCATTTTTATAAGATTGATATTGTAGAAAAACAAGAACTTGATCAAAGCACCAATGAATATGTTGAAGATCATGAACTTAGAAATATAATGTCATTGCTAACCTGCTCTCCATTGGTGATATAAGGGAGCATGTTACAGTAACCATGGGTGGTAAACAATAAGGCATATGCCCTAACTGAAGAACATTGAAGTTTGAGAAGCATTTGTAATTTTGATGAAATTTCATTCCAGCTTGGTATGATGCAGATTCCAACAATCATGCCTTCTATAAAATCCTTAGATTGCAATATCCACTTCTTCTAGCATAATAGTGGTGTATATTCCCGTGTTAGAGTCCCCTCCTAAGCACCACCAAACTCATTGTGACCGACTCATACCAAACCCTAGGCAATCCTAGCATCCGAAGTCTTCTTCTTAGTAGGCCTTGGGACACGATTGATCTTTTCTCTTGTTTTCTCTAAATTTTAGATTTAGCAATAAATTTAAGATGCCTTCCTAAGAGTTCAAGCTCAATGGACCTTCAAACAATTGCTTCAAAAAATAAACTTCACACTTGACAAAATTCAAAAATTACACCTCAAAAAATCTATCTTTCTAAAGATCTTTCTTATGCCAACCATGCAAATCTTGAAGTTGTCTAAACTCCTTGGAGTCATTGCCTTTTTGTGTGTTGTGTACTAGCAGTCGTATTCAGTCCAACCTTCGTGACGATGTTCTTAATCTTGACATCTATCATCTGATTGATCTAGATACTCCTAATGGAGCCTATCTTGCTATGGTTGTTAGATGATGGCACCTACTGCAAATCACACTCTTAATTGTAATGAATTCTTGCATCGACAAGTAATGACCAACCCAGAGTTGAGGATGATAGGATCGATCAATCATTCCACATTAGGTGTCCCTCAACATCGTTGGAGGAAACCTAGGTTTCCTTGCTTTCATCTCAGATGTATTTTCGAACTGCAACGTTCTAAAGGAACTAGAAGTCTATGGCCAACAAATCTTCTTGTGATATATCTAGAGTACTTCAAAATCTCTACCCAACAAAACACTTAAGGCTCCATCTTCTCTAACTTTGTTATCAAACTTGGTCATAGGGGAAATTGGCATTCTTGACCCAATTTTTATGGGAAAGAAAGCAAAAAATTGTAGCACAGAAAATGAGTTTTCATAACCAAACCAGAAAGAAAATATACACAAAGTAAGATTACTTGGAATTGAAAATAGAACCTGGCACTTTAATAATATAGTGTAAGCATGTACAATTGATTCTCTAAATATGAAATGAAATGAAAGATTTTCATAACATCCACAAGACCAAACAGTCTATGGGATCAAGAGCTGCAATATTGCTGACTTGTGTAAACTAAAATGCTTGCCACAAGGGATGCCTTAATAATCATGCAAAACTTCCAATCCCTTTTTGAGGTTGGATCTTCTACTACTGATCTTGATAAAAAATCCTTGTTTTATTAACTAGTTTTGTTCCTCAAACAATTCGGTTAGCTTGTATGCACTACTTGGTTGTAGTTGCTACGGATGTCCCACTAGGCCACACACTACATCATGAGTGCCATTCTATCTCCACAACCCCCTTGTCACAAACAAGGCAAGTTCTCGTTTCCCAATCCTCCTTAAGCGATGTCCACCTACTGGTTTCACATCTAGGATGATGTGAACTGGGCCATTAGCAACATTTTTGCCTTAGCGTGGGTATTTCTCATTTAATTTCTGCTCCTACGTATGCCTTCTCATCATTATCACATGTGGGATTGAACTCTTTGATATAGTAAAGCTTTCTTCCATCCCGGTTGCCTTGTCCACCTAACTGTACTAAATTTCTCTCTCACATATTTTTTTATTTCCCCTTTAGTGTTTGGGCACTTTTGCATGTTGAGTCCCCATTTACTCATCCACTTATTGTTTTGTTTCATCCACATGCTTTTCCTTCTGCTTGAATCCTCCCCTATCACCATTTTGGCCACCGATGAGTCTCCATGTGTTTAGTCTTTTTAAATAACTTAGTGTTCGAGTCATCATTAATGCCTCCAACGGAAAAGTCCCTATTTCAGCTAACAAGATCTCTAATGGAACAAATGTTTTAACCCTGAAATTGCTTATGATTAAATGTTTTTAGGTTTGCTCTATTTGCCTCCACTTTACATCAAACGCACTACTGCTTCAAATTTTGCATGCGTTTAGGACCAATGGTGTGACAAGTACGTCAAGAAAACAACAATCTAGGGAGAATACAACAGAGATCCCCAAACATCTGCTCGAACCAGATATATAATGGACTGGGTTGTGTTGATTAGACAAACACCTAAAACATCTACTATTAATTAATCCTGACTATACTAACCAAAAATTAGATATTTTTAGTTAGACAAAGTACATTCCCACTATTATTAAAGATTTTTATTTATGAACAAGGATAAGATTCACTTATTATTTTGTAGGGGGGAATTGAATTGTAATAACTCACCAAATTTGTATAAATATGGGGTCTTGTCCTCATATCAAGGGGGGTCAAATTTTCTATTTCAGGAAATGTTGGGAGATACAATTATAAGACTACATGTTTCTTTTTTGAAATATATATGGATTTTGGTTTCCCAAACTTCTGTGTCAATTTGGTTGCAATGTACAACCATTGAAAAACATTGAGATAATTTTATTTATGTTACCTTGTTAGGAAATTAAAGAGCTGAATGAAATAAGTCTTCTTATGAGCTTTTATTTCTGTGTTTTGGGTTCTGTGTGTTGAATTGTTGGTTGATGAGTTATATTTTCTGCTGCAATTTTGTGCTTACTACTTCTTTGGGTAGTACATTAGACTAGTCATTAATGTTTGTGCTTTGGTCATTAATTCAATATTGTGGTGTGAGCATTTACTCTACAATATTAGACATAACTCTAAAATACTTACTAGAGCCATTTTTTCAAAGTGATTTTTGTTATCCTTTGAGTGTATCTTGGGCTTACTAGAGTAGAAGAAGCAAATCCTCTATTAGAATATTTGCACAAGATTTTGTGTTGAGTATTTTAGAGATTGTGTTGTAAATTTTCATTTACTGAGTATCAATGAATACAAATCTTCCTTTGGAGAATCTATCACTACCTAATCAAGTGTTATGTACTTTTAAGAATAGAAGGCTTCTTTAGTAAGTGTTAAATGCTTTGATACAAGGAATATGCCATCATATAAATCCCCTTTTGTTAACTTACAACTACCATAATTAATCCCACCCCATACTAACTTCCATTTGTTACTTTTCTACTTTGTCTCTAAATATCATTGAAACTTCCCTTCAACTTTAATTCTACTATCAAGAGAATGTAGGAGCAACCAAACTTTACTATCTATAGTAACCTGATTTTGGTAATGTAAGAATATACAATATTTTTGTAACAAATCATGACAATGAAGTGTTGTATTCATGTCTATTTTTATCTCAGATTGATCCATCATTTGAAAAATAAATGGGAACAAAGACCCTATCTCCCCCTCTAAATTCAGGTTACCCCATGGGTGCTCTCACCTTGGTTCAAGGCATGACGAAATGTAGTAGGTTGAGACCATCCCATTTGTATGTTCCCCTCAATAACCTCAATTCTTGATCCCAAGGAAAGTGTTAGGCCCATCCAAAACTACAAATAGACACATACCACACAATCTACCACCATCTAAACATTCCCCCTTCCTAAAAAGAATTTTTTTAGCACACCAGGGGATGTAGAATTGAGGACCAATAGGAGGGACAACTTCTATTAAGGGAACCCTAAAGAAGAACCTAAAGCTCTGTACACAACAGGGAATTTCTAGGCTTTGGGGTGCATTTGGAAGTTGACCTCCTTCCTTTTGAATAAGTTGGGTGACCCATGGGTGGTTGTACCTATAATTCTGCAACAGGGAGTTTTTCTGATGCATTTGGTATGATTCCCATCAATATCATCCATTAGTGGGTCTGATTAAGGATTTGAGTTGCTCATTCTTTCGAGTGATTGCACTTCTCAAGTGACCAATCAATATATGACAATGGAGAAAATTTTCGAATGATGAGAGGGAATATTATCAAGATAAAGATAAAGAGGAAGGGCCTTGAAATTGATGATTTATGGTTCCATAATGCTAATCTGGTTATGGAGAGTTGACAGAGGTCATCTATACATAACCTATTTGAGAAAAATACCTAGTTTGTGTGCATGGTCTTGTGTGAGCTAGAGATGAGTGTTTGATTGTTATGAGGGGTCAAGAACAAGTTAGAGAAGATATATGAGAAGCTAACAAGGGAAGAGAATAAGGATCTATATATCATTATACCTAATCAACATATGAAGGTGAAATATTGAGCAAGAAGGGAGAGAGAATTTTAAGATATTTTTGAGTGCATCAAGTTGAATTAGTGATCACCATCAATAGAATAAATAATACATCAATGATCTTCATTATTAGGTGGTTGAGTGGGTGCTTGATTACCTTAGGGGGTTGTAGCATCCTTATATAGTGGGTGTTATACTATTTAGGGGTGGTTTCTCCTTGATAAGTGGGTGCTTCATTAAATAAATATTATGTGATGTGTAATATTCACATAATTCATATGTTTTGAGTAATATAAGTAGAGGTTGAATTGTTTTTCTCCCCTTTGATATTTTCCCACATATATTTGGTGTTCTTGTGTATGGTTTCTAATTATTTATATGCTCACATTGATTAATATATGATAGATGGGGAATGATGTATACAACTTACAAAAAAAAAAGTAAAAGTTTTTATAGATGTATTCACCCGCCTCTAAGTCATTTTACTTCCAATAATTGGTATTAGAGAAATTTTGTTGTGAAGCAAGTCTAACATCTTGAATGATATATTTGAAGCACATGTATGGTAGGAAGTTTAGTTAAATATTTGAAGGAAATATTTCTCATAATGAGGTATTTTATTGAAAAACTTGGGGTTTGGTATGTGGCAGTCCATCTATCATTTTTTCATTCTTATCTTTAAGTTTCCACCTGATACAGGGTATGAGAAGACCAATGGTGATGACAACTACGATTTTGAAGAAAGAGTTTAAGATGACCAAGGAGCTGATCTTAAAAGTGTTCCTGATGTATGTGTACCATAAGAATATGATGAAGATGTTGATCCTGACCTAGAATCAAAGTTTGAGTGTAGTCTCTATTATGACTGCCTATTTCAAAAACCAATCTCAAGCACATCATCATATCATCTAGATTAATCTTGACCTCACCCGAGGGACATGTAGGTTCTAATCCCCTCATTTATGTGAGCTTTGTGAGAATTTTCTTTCTTACGTGAGAATGTATTGCAACCAGAGGGTAAAAACACTCATCCATGGGATTTAAGATGTAAGGACTAACTCCTAGCCTAATGCATTCCAAGCATAGATTAACATGATCAACCAAATGAAAGTATAATAAAATCATGAATATCACCAAAAAAACCCGTAACACAAACATGAACATAAGGGAAAAAAATAGATCAAGATCCGGTAGAAGAGTGTTACAGAATTACTTCATTAAATTTATGAACCAAAGTATGGTGGCTAAGATTACATGCAAGAGTTCCATTCATTGAAATGTTCATAGTAGGAAATCTTTATTTTCATCACACCAATAACCATTACTCATTACAAAACATATGTATCCCTTTTAGTCCCACTTTAACTAATCTCCACATATGTCCTTCTTGTCCATCTCTCTTAACTATATCTGTTTTTTTTTTCCTTTTAATAGAAAGACCCTCTATGTCAAGCATTCAAAGGAACCTTCTCTTAACTACCCATCATCACCTGTGATGGCATGATGGAATCCTTTCACCATTACTCCACCACTACCCAAGAATGTGTCAGATGACACCATGTGTTTCTCTCATCTGAATTAATTTAGCATGCATTTGTCAACTAATCCTTAACAACTTTAACTCCTCATTCCTTCATGATAATCATATTGATGCCCTGGAATATCTTTTCCTTTATCTGTAAGTCTTCATAGCTTATCCATAATTGTATCTAGTCACTTTTATGTTCTCTCCCTATGTGTGTCTATTCATGTTGTCTAAAAATGACTAAGTCCTAAATCTATCTTGCATAGGCACGAGCCTTTTCTCCTCTCCAAGAACTATTTCTATATGTGCCTTCATGCCCTACTTTTTCATGCCATAAGGCTTCATGTCATAGGTAATTAGTTAATTTTAGGGTTCCAACATCACCCCACACTAAAATTCTTACCATCCCGGTGAACCTCCACGCTTCCCGAACAACGTTCTTTTTGACCAAAACCTGTGAGAGTAAGAATGTTACTCCAAAGAATAAAGAATAGTGGTAGAGAAATAATTTGAGTATAGAATTAAATATTGACGGGGGAATTCTACACAAATAATTGAAATATTTCATCAAATTTTTTGTTTATCTCATCATTCAATTTCTCCCATGCCTTAAATTCTAATAAGACATTTCCTGGTGCTTCACCTATAATATTGAGCACCTGGTCTAGGATGATTTCTTCCACCTTCCCTTTCAACATGTTAATGGACATCCCTAGCTCTGCACATACACCCTTGAACTCATCCATCCATTCAGTGATGGAGTCTCAAAGCTCATGGATTCTGAAATCCATCTATTTGCACTTAATCTTGATTTTTTATTTCTAGGCCATGGTGTTGACGACCAACTGTGTATGCTCTTCCTTGTTGGTGGGGATGGTCTCTTGTAACACTTTAATGGTTTCCTCTTCCTCTGTCACCCAAACATTGATAATTGGATCACATTTTCTACATCTATTGAAGCCCCTATCCACCAGTATATTCACCTCCTTGAGTTGGGATAGAAACTCTTACAACTCTGTGATCCGAGCTTCAATTGCAACCTAGTTTTCTTCATTTTCTTGTACAAGCTCTATAGTTATGGGGCTCAGAGCATCCTTGATGTTAACAAGTAACATCCATATGATGTCCTCAAGGTACTCCATATCATCCCCATAATCTATTCTAGCCTGGATCACCAATGCTAGACATTATCCCAAAATGTTTTTCATGAGGTTTTCACCTTGGTCATATGCCTCCTTAATCTGCACCTATTCTCCCCTTAACCACTGGTTCAACCTATGTATTTTCTTCTCCTTACTCTTCTTTTCTATGATCAAGGTCTAAATAGTGGCTCTTGTATCCATACTTCCCTAGATTACCTATGAAGACATATTTTGCAATATGTTAAATGATTTGTCATCTATTCTGTGGTTAGGATCCACCACTTTATATACTTCTCCTCCCTTATTCAAATGAATGGTCTCCATCACATGATTTTTTACCTCGAACTCAGGTTCCTTGGCATGTAAGTGTATTCTCTAGCTGAGCATATTACTAGTCCTAGGCACACCCCCATCTTGATCCATCAAATCCCAACCATGAAACTTTTTTAGTGGGAGGGTGGCCTAGAATCTTGTGTGTAAGACCTTCATGAGGTCATCGACAAAGTCCATGTGTGGGGACATGGGTTTCCACTTCTTCCTTATAGCTTTGGGCTTGGTTCTTTACTTCTTCACCCTAGGGGTGAATCCCTTATCCTCCTTTATAGTAAAGGATTCCCCTTTATCTTCTCTTGTGCTGGAATTCTATGGTGTAGTGCCCTCGTGTGTTGGACTCTTCTCAGCCCCTATAGAGTTTTCTTCTCCCTATACCCACACCGCGCCTGCATTTTTTGTCTCCACCTCAGCCTCCTATCCCTCTAGTACTACTTCTAATTATTCTTTGAAATTCGTGGGGTATTTTTCCTCTCCTCCCTCTGAGCCTACTGTGGGGCTTGATGCATCAGGTTTCTTTTGTCTCTTTTCTTCTGGTTCTTCCTTTTCTTCCTCCTCTTTTCCTTCCTTCTCCTCTTCATGTCCTGGCAATCAGGCCTTGGCGCCATCCTATTTAGAATTATTAGTGCACTTTCTCTCATTTTGGAAAGTGTATTACTTTGTCTTTCTGGAGTTATAAAACCTTCCTTCATCTTTTTCGTCTTCCTTGTTGTCGTGCAAAAGTGCAACAGGGAAATTGAAAATTCCCAAGCATGACAACTATACCCCAATGTTAATTTTTTCATGTCTCATCATTCCAAGACACCACAGGTTTGTTCAGTTAGACTAAGTGACCTCCCAATTAATGTTATCTCAACCAACTAGGTGATTTAGGAAATTACATTCATTCCCTCTTGGTGATTTTAGGAGTTCATTAGCAAGCTACATGAGGTTGTGGGAAGGGCTAGCACTGGCCTTCCAAGGGTAAGATCAACCCCCGTGGAGTGGAAGAAATGGAAAAATTCAACATGGATGTGAATTAAAGACCTTAGAACATCATGGAAATTATTTTGTAAGTTTTGGGGAAGTTTTGAAAGACTTGGAGTAGTCTGAATAAAAAATAGGGTTCACAAGCCTAGGCAGTACACAGGCCTAAAAACAACTATTGAGATTCAGAAGAAGATTCCTGAAGCTCCGAATGGAGTTAGGAGTAAAAAAAATATCTCCAAAAAGAGGATTCTAAGCTCTACATGATGGTGAAATCAAATTTTTCACAACAATTTGGAAAAATAGATCTACAGGTAGTGTTTATCAGGAAAAAGTGGAGTACAAAATTAGATTTCCACTTTTTCAGGGATGCAATGGATGAATCAAGACACGATAACCCCATAATTGGATTTATAATTCAATTTACGATCAGGATTATATTTTTTTTTCCAAAAAGGTCCATCAGGAGTTCAATATATCATCGTCATATGTTGCCCTCTTAGAGCGTGTTCGGAACTAAGCCAAATTTTGAGAGGAAACATGTCAGATCTAGGAGATTGGAGGGATTTTATGTCACCAACATCCCTTAGATTAGGTACATCAACCTCATAAAAATGTGCCTATTCCCTAGGTGAAATTTGGGACCATCATGTGACCTTCAGACTTGACAGTTCAACCCCTAGGTGCATTTTTGGAGCTCAAATTCCCTGTCATTAGATCGAGGACATGTGTCAGCTCCAGGACCATCATGGAATTTGACGTCCCTCACATCCCTAAGGTCAGGGACAAAAAACATGTTAAAATTCACCCAACCCTTATGGGGAGTCCTTTGGTCATCCGCGTGACCGAATTTTAAGCCCGCAGTGCTTCTAGTGGTTTTTCAAGAAAATCCCCTGCTGTCAGATCAAGGACACGTGTCATCCTCTTGTTCACCATAGAATTTGATTTCCCTCATGTATATGAGGTTAGGGACATCAGACATGAAAATATGCACCCCACCCTTACATGTGCATTTTTTAAATATTGAAATCCGGCACTTAGTTGTTTCTTCCCCCTAATTTCTCCTTCATAGCTTTTCACCTTGTCATGGCTCTGTGCATGATTGTCAAAACACCCAGTTCACCGTTGTTGCTCCAAACCAGCTCTGCCATGGCCACATAAACACCAAGTCCATGAAAATACACATATTTTAGGGGAAGGAATAATCAAAATTTTTGAAGAAACGAAAAACATGAAGAAAATGATGGTTTTATGCAAGATAGCTGTGAATTCATATAATGTCTTTGTCATGATTATTACTATGATGAATTCCACTTTTGACATTACAAACATTGACATGTGATTTTTCTTGGAAGGTGTATTCTTTTTACGTTGAAAATCATGTTTGCAATGGGTGAGCTATTACTACTTAGAATTAGTGCTTGTTGTAATTTTGTTTACTTGTAAGCAAGGCCATTCTATTTTGTGAATAATAAGGCATAAACATGTACTGTTGTTTTCACATTTCTATATGATAACAACACACCTTTAATCAATTCCATTGATCCAAGGTATGCTTTTTTTCTTCTTTGCTGTCATCTTGTTAATTGCCATGCGGAATGAAACATGTTATGGAACTGAGCATTATTTTGGCATAAATTATGAAGGAGCCAGGTTCACGTGTCCTTACTCAGAACCATGCTCCAAACTATAATGTTTACCTATTGAATTTTTTACCTAAGGTGATAGTACTTACCTAGGATCTATCACTGAACTATTTTGGGTTGATGCCTAACACTATATTGCAGTGCCCTACCCTATATGGATTCTAATATAAGGGGTTATGACCTAACCTAAGAAGGTATATTATATGGTTATTTTTTTTGAACAAACCTAAGATAAATTTTAAATACCTAAGAAGTAAGATATAAACCTAAATAATGCTAAGGTGACCTAAAATATTTCTAAGTGGGACCTATGGGTTATGTGGAAAATGGAAGGTTGGTGGTGATGGTTTCTAAGGTATTGATGAGAATTAAATCTCAATCCTTACATTTTAAATTTACCAAGTTTGGCGGAGATAAGGAAGGTAGGTAAGATGCGTAGTTGGTATCATTGCTAAATTTAAAAATACATGTTAACTCTTAAAACCAACTTTGCCAAATTTGAAGTGGCAGTTGTGCAAGAAAAGAGAGGGAATTTGCATTCAATGCATTCAATGGAATTGATTTAAGTGAAGAGACCACTTAGGAAAGAGGAGAATGGTGTTTTGTGGAAGTTGTTGGTTAGTCTGGTCTTTCTAGTTTTTACTCTGCATGTGGTTTTGGTTCTTCGAACCAGCAAGTCTATTTGTTTCAACCCATAGCGATCTTGAGCATCATAGAACTATTTCTGAACATGTGGAAACATGGAGGCAGTTGGGAGAGTTATTTGTTTTCGTTGTTGAAAAGAAAAGATTCTTCAGAAGCCCGAATGGAGATCTTATGTAAAAAAATAAGAAATTTCATTAGGCATGATAGGCTCTTCTTATTAAATTGTTTTGTTTTTCATTAAGCATCTTCATTAGAACAACTCTTCTCTTTGAAATGAATGGCTTAGTGGAAATTTTTTGGCATATTTTTCTTGTGATCTTCTTTTTGAGTTTGTTAATTTGAAAGGATGCAATATGGGTAATTTCTTGATGCATGTTGAGTAAATCATGTTTATCCTATTTAAAACTGGATTGTTGCTTGAGTCGCGTGGGCTTCTGACTTCCTTTGCAAAATGGATTAGGAAAAATTGTTGGGAAAATATTTGCTATGATTTGTTTCCTATGTTAAAGGAAAGTATAAAATGTTGTGTCTTCTGTTGTAGCTTGAGTTTCTTCGAATCTTGTCATTCTTATTGATTTATAATGGAACAATGGTTTGGACTCTACATTGGGTAGATTCACATTTGTTAGATGTAATAAAAAATGGGTTTATTACTTCTGAACCTTGCACACTTGAGTTGTGAATCTCTATTAGAATTCTTTGAAGGAAGATAACCTTATCTCTTTTGAAGTTGTTTCAGTCTATGTCACTCCAGTTTAAACCTTTGCTGTCATGGTTATTGGTAGCCTTTGTTTTATGGAATCAAACTTATTGAAATAACAATAAGGAAGCCTTACTATGCCTGGTATGAATATTTTTTTTGGATTCTTATGTCTCCGTTTGAAACAATTGATAGAATTTCTTGTTGTTTTGTTACCTGTATGTATAAAATGGTTGTGGAAAACCTTTTGATTTACATCTATAGATGTTGAAGTGAAAATCAACTATTATAGTGGAATGAGGAGTTAGTTCAATTTTTGTTATTTGAGGGGTAAGAAATGGAATGTTCTAGTTTATTATTCTCTCTTTTGTTTGATTTTAGGAACCGATTTGGGGTTTCATTTCCTTTGATTTCTTTCATCTTAGTCAAAATTCAGTTAGAGCGTAAAGTTTCTCCTTCTCCTTTTAGGCTTGATGATAAACACGTGCTGGGGAACTGCAATCCTTTCGATGAGCCCAATTGTATTTGAATCTGGTTGGAATTATTTTCATTGTATTTGAAAATGACTTCTTTCCTTTTTGTGGAATAGGAAACATGTTTCTACATGACTATAATCTCTTAATCACTTTCTATTTGGGATGATTAAGTTTTGTTTGTAGTGTGAAAAGCTATCAACATGGATGAATTTAGAAGATCATTTGTTGCTTAATACTTCTGGTATAGTTGTAGAATGAATTATTTGAATATTTCCTTTAGTGGAAGCTAGTAAGCCACTAAAACTATCCATGTTTGTGTTGAGGGAAGTACTTTTCTATTAACTAATTTACATGTTACATTTTATATAATTCGGTTCATTATTGGGAAGAAATAGTGATAATATCTCTCTCCTTTCTGAGTTGTGGATTTTATTACTATTATTCTTGTGCTCAAAAGGTAGTTGATTGTTATCTCTCTCTAAATATTTATTTCTCATTATTATTACACCTTGGTTGAAGCTGACCGTTTGGGTTATGTTAGCTGAAAGGGATTGTAGAGTAGATAGTTGTATGAATTACTTTCTTTCCCTTTTCTTTCCTTCTCATTTGATTTTTAAGGAGGTAATGAATCGATGTTTGACTATCTTCAAGAGGAGTACATGAAATTTAAACCTTGTAGAATATGTTGATATTGAACAAAAAGGTTAGGCTAGAGTTGGCTTAAATTGGAATGATTCAAATACACTATAGTATGGAACAGATAAGTAATTGGGATGTAATATTACTTGTCTGTTGTATATTTTCTTATAAAATTTTTGAATGAAGATTGTTGTTTAATCGTGATACTTATTTAATGTGACAAGGCTGCTCACTATGTTCTTTTTTTAGTGGTACTTAATTCTTTACTAGGTATCTGTCTGTATTGCTTAGTGTTTCATAAGAGTAGAGTTATTCTTATGAGACAGTTAGTCAAAAGCAAACCATTAATGATTAGTGCTTATCACGCTCAGTTCAATGAACTAACCCATGCTAGCAATTTTTGCAAATGGATTCCGTAAGTGACAAAAGAAGACGAGTTCATTTATGATGCTTCCTCGATTTACTTAAGGGCTGAATTTTTAATGAGGATTTATTATTCTTGTTGAGATGTAATTGAAAAAGGTAAAAGTTGTAAATTTTACTTAATCTTATAAATGTTGATTAGCATGAAAGATGTCTGAAACGTTTAGATCTGTAAAATATGTATTTTGTTTGATAAATGGAAAAGGGATTGAGTGTTATTGATCTTTGAAGTGCCATTATATTTTAGGATTACTTTAAGGGGATTGTAAACTTATTCTTATTCTCCTGTAAACATATATGTTTTGGATTATTTTAGTTGGAATTAAATGAAATAGAGAAAAAAAGAGTATTGATAATTTATTCTCCTCTTAAATGCAAACTTCTAAGTTGGCATACATAGATGAAAACTCAAATAGGTCAATATGGATTATTAATTGACATTAATAGAATATTAAAATACATATAGATGCTTGTATAAGAAAATAACTAGCAATGGACCCTAAATAGTATATGTTAAAGGAAATACAATTAGTCTTCAGGATAAATATTTTGTTGCGACTCTTTCGGGTATTCTACCCAAAGGACATTTTGAAAGAGTAAATTATACCTCTTCTTAGAAAACCTTATTGAGGTAAGGTAATTGAAAATAAATGGATACATATGTATAAGAAATAGACTTCATATTAATGAAGTTCATTATTAAGGAGTCTGCATTTAAATTCAGTCATGAATAAACTTGGTTAATCTTAGTAAGTTAAATCTTACCGTGTTAAGATGATTTGGACTGTAATCCTGAACTTAAATTAAGAAACCAAGGAATGAAATTCAATTATTTGGGTAGAGGGATTGGTTGTAGATTAATTTACATAAAAACCATAAGTCATTTATGAATAACAGCCATAATGATTGAAGAGGTTAGAAATTTTATAGGCTTGCTGAAACTAAATCTTAAATTAAGAAGATAAGAAAGTATTTAACATTTTATCTTGATATGTACCTCTAGACGAGGGGATTCCGTGGGACGTTGGTACACAACAAATGTAATAATGTGTCATCATGAAGTCTGGGTCTTCATGAGGACACAGTGTTGCAGCTGACATGTCGCAACACCCTTCCGAATTAGATCATCTACGTTTACATAAACTCAAACTTGACTTGGTTACACCCTAGGTCAGTTTAGGGACATGATTTGGTATAGGGAAGGACTCCTGATGACTAAAGGTAACTAGACACACGTGATCCACCTAGGTCGATTGAGTATGTCTATGTACCCTTAGTCACTACGAGTGGCCCTATATACCAATATATGTTGCTAACCTGAGTTATGGTTAAACCTTGGACAAGAGGAATGAGGGGAGTCAGTGAAGACCATTCTAGATAACAGATGAATTGGGGGTGAAGGATGTATTCCATTAATGAGTATGTTGTCTAGGAATATGACCATGCTAAGCATGTGAAAATATTTTTCCAAAGTATCACAAGTTGTTGGTTGCGTTGTCCTATATCACCTAGTTTAAGAAGTAGGATTTCATATGAATATTGTTAACAAATATTCAGATAGGCCTCTTAAAAAGAACACTTCAATACCCCAAAAAGGGTAAAAGAACCAAATATACCTAGTATATAATACATTGAGATAACATGAAGGATTGGTAAGAAACTGAGTCATGCAATGAGAGATTAATGAAACTCCGAGTTATGAAATGAGAGATCGGTAGTTCATCGAGTCATTACAGTTGCATATGGTTATCTGTTATGAGATTGATTGGCATGGAATGTGTGTTCTAAATCATGATCATTTATAATAGAGAACATTATTTAAAAACTTGATACATGTGTTCTAAATTATGATAATTTATAATAGAGAACGTTATTTAAAAAAATAAAATTCCCTTGTTTCTAAAGCTTTAAAATGGGAATGTTACAAGTCACCTGATCGAGAAATATTCATACCTCATAAGATACAAGTCCAATCAAGGTTTTTTCTTCTACAGAATACCACATTTTTCAAGACAATCATGATGCAATAAACCATAGGTAAAATGGTTCCCTGAATCATTTTCTCTAAAAAAATCCCACTTCACGCCCCAGCTCAGGTTTATCAGATTTCCTAACAATCTGATGATCTGATTAAGCAAAAAACTTACACACGATCTTGAAATGATAAACCTATCACAATGGAGTTGTTTTCATCACAAACAGAGACAAAAATTGGACCTATAAATTTTGAGCTCCATTAATGGCCGCCATAGTAGCTTCATGCCCAAAGCCACTTCTAGTTGAAAATTTTAAATTTTATTTCCTAGCATTCTAGTGGGAAAAATTACATGAAATTCAGAGGATGTGACTGTGATGATGAGATGAATCCATAAAAAAGACTCCATTACTAACTAAGCACCTGAAATCCAATTTCCAAAAATAGTAAGCTTTCCTACACATGCTTGCTATTTTTGGTAAGTCTTCATGAAAAACGGATATGGAAAAGGCTGTGTACACTAAATACCTCGAAGAATCCAAAATGATTATCTAGAGAATAAAATAGTGAAAATGATCACTTACTAAAAATAATAAGTCCCTTATGTAGGTGCTTACTAAAAATAATAAGTCAACCTAAGAAGTGGTCAAAGAAAATGCAGTGTGCACAAGATCGATTGAGGGAGTTCATCACATCACAATGGTCAAGAAGAGGGAAAAATCACCTCTCACTAAAAATAGTAATCCTTCATATGGAAACTTACTATTAATAGCAATTTGTTCTAAAAGGGAAAGTTTGGCACAATCAGACATAGAGGGGTGATCATCTCAGGGATCTAGACAATTTTTTTCGACACTCACAACATAGTTCGGGTCACATGTATATCATACGTAGGCTAGGAGTTACGGTCATTAGAAGAAAAATTCACTCAACTTGGTGAGTGTTCATGAGATAATTTGAAGGAATTTCAAAGTGTGCAAGGAGCTTGAAAATTTATAGTTTCATTGCATTAAGAGCTCTGCATCAGTGAGGACCAACAGACATCATCGGAAATGACATCTCCTCTTCTCTCTGTCTCTCTCTCTCTCCTCTTCCTCCCAATTTTCTCTCACTTTCCACTATTCTAATTTCACGTTGGGTTTGTAATTTTTAATATGTCCTAATGTTCCTAATGTAATAATTCACCTTTATGTTATAAAAAAGGACTTAATATTTTCCTAGGAAGTCGAAATTTTTTAAGTTACACAAGGACATATGAAAATCCATTGGGGGCTAGATGATAAGTCACCTCTCATTCTTTAAATTGTAATGTCATTCCCATTTTGAAGGTTTGTTCATTAATTTTTTAAGCTCAAGAGTGCATTCTACCTTGAGAGAAAAGAGCAGATAGCAAAATTCTTCCTTTCCCCCACTCTCTATTTTTCCTCCATTCTCATACTATGTATAACTTGATTTAAGAAATCAATACAAGAAGAAGGAGTTTCGAGCATTTTTTGACTAAGTGGTTTATTGATACTTTGTAATCATAAATTCCATTTGGTCTTATTGCTATGTGTATAGTTTTTTCCTCCTAATTTTAATGCATTTGATAAAAATTCTAATTGATGTATGCAGGAATTTGATTTTCTACCTCCAACATTAGTTCTCCTATCTAATTTCTCACTCCACTTTCCCTCTCTATAGAAAAATTCCTCTCTTGCAGGTATCTAAAAGCTTTTTTTAGGGTTAGTGGAGTGTCCTTATTGGATCCTTGGTTGAAAGGCCACCAAAAAAATCCACCTTTTCATGTGCATGCATATACAGTAGTTGTGTAGGTTAATTAGAGGGACTTAGATTCCCAGAGCATTGGAAAAAAATCCACTAGTTTGTCCACCCAAAAAAATTTATTGCCAATAGTTTTTGGCACCCATTGTGGGGTAGATTTAGCAACATCAGCACCCAAAATATGACCGCAAGGTCCCAAAATATGAAAAAATTAAATATTGAAAAAAAACAGAACTCATGAAAATCCATTACTGAAAGATACACTATTAGTTATTGCATGTTACCTTTCATATTCCATAGTGTCTTTTCATATTCCCATTACAAATTTTTTCAGTCCCGGAATTTGAAAAAGGATTTCCTAAATCAAGAGCTAAAATAGAAGAAGAAAGAATGGTAGAAAAATAAGAAATACCTCAACCCATTGTTTTATGGGGAAGAAATACATGCCCACTTGCTCTTGAACCCCCTCTTCACAATCTACCAACGGGTTCCTGCAAGAGGTTTCCTAAGTTAAAATGTGACAACACAACATCATAAAGAACACATCGTTACTTTCATGACATCATGTGGAATTCTTGGTGTCCAACATGAAGATGTTGTTATGAGATTGTTCGTGGAGTCCCTTCAAGAAAAAGTAGTAGAATGGTTTTACCTCCTGCTTTCTCAGTCTATCATGGGTTAGAATGACATCAAGGATGCATTCAAAGAGATATTTAAATGAACTAAAGAATATCGGGACTTTAAGGTGTAGTTATCTCAAATGAAGAGATGTGAAATTAAAACTATGAGAGACTTCATGGTTTTCTTCAAATGGTTGCTTCACAAGGTACCGAAAGAAGATTCTCCATTTGAAAACAATATCAATAGATTCTTCATCAGTTCTCAATCATTAGAAGTAGGATTTTTGATGTTAAGATCCCAACAAAGGAACATTACAGAATCATAAAGTATGGCCATTGAACTTGATGACGATCTCATCCTCTTTGGAAAGATCAAGAATCCATCAAAGGGCTAGGCCCAACACCCTAGAGATGAGAGAACAAATACATCATTGCAAAAATTAGCAAATTAAATGACATCATTGAGTAGGGAGATATTTGAATGATTCTCTTCCCAAAGAAGAAATTAAAATCAGATTTGAAGAGCACCTCGAAGGCTTGCCTTGGATGCCCCACCCATGAATGTAAATTGAATATTTCAAGAAAGTGAAGATGAGATTGAACAAGAAAGTTAAGGTGGGAACTTCTTAGAGATCGATGAACTTAAGAATGATAGAAAAATCATATTTTGTGAGTATTCTAGAGGTCATGAAGAAGACAAAAAGGATACACCCAGTTTCTCATGTGCGGTATTCACTCATTCTCAGTCTGAGAAAAGAGCATCTCCCTCCACTGCTAAAAAATAAAAGAAGGTTGATGATCCTCCTATGGTGACTCTGTAAAACAAAATAATCCATCAAGGATCCCCATTTCCATCTTCCATGAAGTCCACATTGTTGGATCCTGATCCTATAGAAAGTAAGAAGGCTCCCAAAATCTCAATTAATTCTTTTGATGTCTCTTCTAAGTCTAAATATACATCTTCTCTTGTAAAATATAGTACTTTGAAATCTCCTAGTGTACATTTAAAAGTACCCTCCATTCCTAAAAAATATACTCCTACTTCCAAACTTGTCCTAAATCGAAAAGTTTTCCCTTCATCACCCTCACTCGCATCTTCTCCTTTTGAATTCATAGTATACGTGAACAAAGCTAAATTCCAAATTACTAAAACTGAATATTTGCGGACTCATCCTAAACAATTTGAGAAGTTCGTTTGATATACTAGGAGTGCTAGTGTAAAACCCAATTTTGTAACTTATAGTTTCAAAGGCATGTTGCCAAACCCACCTACACCTCCCTCAGAGAACATGCTCTCTTTGAGGGCATCAAAGATTGATAAGGTTGAACCTTTTTATGTCCCCCTTTTCATTGAAGAATATGTATTAAACAACAACATAATAGATTCAGGTGCCTTAGATAATGTCATGCCCGTGAAGGTTTCAAAATTTCTCAAACTCACCATGAATCCACCTAGTGGCTCTTGTTACTCTTTAGAGTCAAAAGAGGTCCCACTTGTAGGGAAGGTCAAAGATGCACAGGTGGCTCTCACCAATTTTCCAGAAAAGAAAATTTTAGTAATGATTTTGGTAGCAAATGTCCCCATCTCATTTGGAATGTTGCTAAGTAAAATTTTATGCTGAGACTTGGGACGTAAAATTTAAATGAATTGGCCTTATATAACCATACCAGTGAAGGTAGACATGGATACATTTCTTCTTGAGAAGAATATGAGGTACACAAAATGAAAATATGGAAGCTCGGAAGCTAACATCTTATATCAAGGTAGTACGTAGATGAATTAATTTGTGGAAACCAAGGAGGAAGAGGATATATTCATCTTTATAGGACAGGACATGCCTTCTAGGAGAGATTTGGATTTTGAAGAAGCATTGAGGAGATTCAAGTTACAAGAGGGCAGCCCTGAAATCCCAAATGATGAAAAACATGAAGAAGAGGAGATGGTTCTTGATTATTTTAAAGAAGAAAAATCATCTTATATGCTTATCCAATATGGGGAATTATTCTCATTCCCATTTGGGGATGAAAATGATCTCAGTTAGGGCATCTATGGAGAGACAAGACAATCTTATGATGAACCCGCGAAAGGTTTGAAAGAACTACCCATATAAGAACTTCTTAGAGACGTAGAAGAGATAGAAGACCCTGAGCTTAGTCTTGAACTTCTAATGTAAGCCATGATTTTGGAAGATAAACGTGAAGTTGACTTGCAAGCCTCAACTAGTGTGAAGATGGGCTATGTTGAAATAAATCTAGATGAAAAATATGATGCTGCTCTTGAGCTAATGGTTGATGGATGCAATGACGAAATGGAAATTTTTTCTTTCCCATTTGTAGAAGAAGATTTCCATGATGAAGAAATAGAAGAAATAAGTTTCAAGGCCTTTGAAGATGAATATCTTTTTGATGAAGGGTCGGTAGAGTGCATCGATCCCCAAGATGATGAGTTAGTACCTTTAGATAGTTTCCTTGAGCTTTATTCTTCAAATTCATACAAAGAGGAGCTATAGGAAATGATGAAGTGTAACTCCGTGAAAGAAATATTGGATGCAGTAGAAGTTTCAGAACATCCTGAGCTGATTCTTGATCTCTTCACTCGTGTCATGAACATATAAGACAAGTATGAGTTTGACTCTCATCCCCCTATCTGTACTCAAATTCCTCATAGTGGTATAGAGATAAAGGATGAATCTAATGTTTATCATGGAGAATATGTTAATAATAATAGACTCAGGAAAGAAATCAACTCATAATGTTCTAGGAATTGGAAAAAAAATCATCTTTCGGGCAGCGATGAGATGCTTGATGGAAAATCAGCTATATGGATAAACATGGAAGGTAATTGGCACTATGAAACTAATTGAAAATAACATGAAGGTAGTCGAATTTATAAGAAATTACCTAAAAATCAAGAAGCTCACATGGAATCACTCCTACCAAGTACATAGAAAATTGTGAAAGCACATGGCTTTCATAAGTAGTTGAGGAGGGGAGACTACTTTCTAGAACCCATCAACGGCTTCACATAACATCATCATTCAGTGTTGCCACTTCAAGGGTAATTTTTCAAAGATGAAAAGTGCTTCAGTGAAAGTGGGTTGGCCCCCTCCTTGTACCATAGGTGATTTATATGTTTTTTCCCTTTGTGCTTGGGTTTTTCCTTTCCGTCATTTTATGTGTGTGTGTTTTCCTTCGTCACTCTCTCTATCTATATATCTCTCTCTTTTGTTGTAAGATGTACATGAATCTGGAGGGACCAATGGATAAGGAACTGGTCAATATGTTGTAATTTGATATTCTAGGAGTTCTCATGCCATGTCTTTTTGCAATCAGTCCATGTCATGTCCCCAAGCTAGAGCCAGTTGTTGTTGTGCAAAATTATAATAGGGCAATTGACAATTCCTGAGTATGAAAGCTATACCCCAGTGTTAATTTTTTCAAGTCTCATCATTCCAGGACACCTCAAGTATTTCATGTCAATCCAAGTGACCTCCTAACTAATGTTATATCATCCCCCTAGGTGATTTAGGAAAGTCCATTCATTCCCCCTAGGTTATTTTAGGAGTTCATTTGAAAGCTACAAGCAGTTGCAGGACTTCCCAGGATTGGATCAACTCCCTAGAGTGGAACATAAGGAAAAAATTAAACATGGAGGGGAATTGAAGACCTTATAACATCATGGAAATGGTTTTGGATGGTTTTAGGAATTTTTGAAAGACTTGGGACAGTCTGAATAAAAAATAAGGTTCATAAGCCTAGACAGTACACAGGCCTAAAAATAGTTGTTGAGATTCAGAAGAAGATTCTTGAAGGTCCAAATGGAGTTAGAAGTAAAAAAACATCTTCAGAAAGAGGATTCCAATACCTACATTATGGTCAAATTTGTATTTTCACAACACTTTGGCGGATTCGATCTGGAGGTAGTTTTTCTCAGGCACAATTAGAGTACCAAATCATAATTCCAAATTTTCAGGGATCAAATGGATGAATTAAGACATGAGACCCCCACCATTGGATTCAAAATTCCATTTCCGGTGAGGATCATATAACTTTTTTCCAAAAATGTCCATCGGGAGCTCAAGATATCATCATCACTAGTCGTCCTCTTGGAGCATGTTCGGGACTTAGCCAAACTTTGAGAGGACACATGTCAGCTCCAAGAGCTTGGCAAGATTTTATGTCCCAGATGTCCTTGAGGTTAGGTACATCAACCTTGAAAAAATGTGGCCAGCCTTCAGGTGACCTCTGGGACCCTCATGTGACCTTCAAACTTGACAGTTTAGCCCCTAAGTGCATCTTTAGATCTCAAATTCCCTATCGTCAAATCGAGGACATGTGTTAGCGCTAGGAAAACCATGGAATTTGATGTCCCTCATGTCACTAAGGTAAGGGATGAAAAAACATGGAAAAATGTTCCTATCCCCTATGGATAGTCCTTTAGTCATCCACGTGACCGGCTTTCAGCCCCTAATGCTTCTAGTGTTTTTTCAAGAAAATCTCTTTTCATCAGATTGAGGACACGTGTCATCTTATTACTCATAGTGTAATTTGATGTCCCTCACATCCATGAGTTCAGGGAAATCAAACATGAAAAAATTCACCCTTCCCTTGCATGTGCATTTTTTAAATATTCAAATCAAACACTTAGCCATTTCTTCCCCCTCATTTCTCCTTCAAATCTTTTCACCTTGTCATGGCTCTATCCATGATTGTCCACACACCCGGTCCACCATTATTTCTCTAAAATAGCTCCACCATGGCCACATAAATACCAAGTCCATGAAAATACAAAGGTTTTAGGGGAAGGAATGATCAAAAGTGCTGAAGAAATGAAGAACGGGAAGAAAATGAAGGTTTTTGCCAGATAGCCGTGAAGTCACCTAATCGAGAAATATTCATATCTCACAAGATACAAGTCAGATCGAGGTTCCATCTTCTAAAGACTTACACATTTTTCAAGATGATCATGATGTAATAAACCTGAGTTCAAATGGTGCTCTCAATCATTTACTCTAATAGAATGCCACTTCATGCCCCAGCACATGCTTATCAGATTTCCCAACAATATGATGATTTGATTGAGCTAAAAACTTACACACGAACTCCAAATGAAACACCTATCACAATGGAGTTGTTTTTCTCATAAAAGGAGACAAAAGGTAGACCTAAAAATTTCAAGCTCCATTAATGGCCGCTATGGTAGCTCCGTACCCAAAGCCACTGCTAGGTGAAAATTTTAAATTTTATTTCCTAGCATTCTAGTGGGAAAAATTATGTGAAATTTGGAGGACGTGACCATGACAATGAGCCAAATACATAAAAATATACTTCATCACAAAACAAGCACTAGAAATCCACTTTCCAAAAATAGTAAGCTTTCCTACACATGCTTTCTTTTTTTGGTAAGTGTTCGTCAAAAGCAACTATGGAAAAGGTAGTTTGCACTGAAGACCTCCAAGAAGCAAGAATGAATATCTAGAGCAGAAAGTAGTGAAAATGATCACTTACTAAAAAATAGTAAGTCCCTTATATAGGTGCTTACTAAAAATATTAATTCACCCCAAGGAGTGGTCAAAGAAAATGGAATGTGCACAAGATCGAATGAGGGAGTTCATCACATCACAATGGTCAAGAAAAGGCAAAAATCACCTCTCACTAAAAATAGTAATCCTTCCATCTGGACACTTACTATTAATAGTAGGTTGTTTTCAAAGGGAAAGTTTGGAACAATGATACATAATTGGGTGATCATCTTAGGGAGCTGGATAATGTTTTTCGACACTCACTACATAGTTCAGGTCACAGTATATCATACATAGGCTAGGAGTTGCGGTCATCAGTGCAAAAATTCACTTAACTTGGAAAACATTTGTGAGCTAATTTTAAGGAGTTTCATAGTGGCAAGGAGTTTGAAGATTTAGAGTTTCACCACATTTGGATCTCTCCATCAATGAGGACCAACAGACTTCATCAAGAACGCCATCTCCTCTTCTCACCAATTTTCTCTCACTTTCCACTATTCTAATTTCACGTTGAGTTTGTAATTTTTCATATGTCCTAATGTTCCTAATGTAATAATTCACCTTTATGTTATAAAAAGGGGCTTAATATTCTCCTGGGAAGTGGAAAAGTTTTAAGTTGCATAAAGACATATGAAAATACATTGGGGGGTAGACAATAAGTCACCTCTCATTCTATAAATTGTAATGCCATTCCCTTTTCAAAGGGTTGGTCATTAATTTTGGAAGCTCAAGAGTGCATTCTACCTTAAGAAAACAAAGGAGATAGCCAAATTATTCATTTCTCCCACTCTCTATTTTTCCTCCATTCTCATACTATGTACAACTTCATTTAAACAATCAATTCAAGGAGTTTCGAGGCTTTTTTGACTAAGGGGTTTATTGATACTTTGTAATCATAAATTCCATTTGGTCTTGTTGGTACACAGAGATTTGTTTCCTCCTAATTTTAATGCATGTGATAAAAATTATAATTGATGTATGTAGGAATCTGATTTTCTACCTCCAAAATTAGTTCTCTTATCTAATTTCTCACTCCCCTTTCCCTCTCTACAAAAAAATTCCTCTGTTATAGGTATCTACAAGCTTTTCTGCAGGGCCAGTGGAGTGTCCTTTTTAGATCCTCGGTCAAAATCCACCATATAAATCCACTTTTTCATGTGCATGCATATACGATAGCTACACCAATTAGTAGAAGGACATAGATTCCTAGAGAGTTCGCAAGAAATCCACAAGTTTGTGCACCCAAATTTTTTTCTCGGCAACATTCCTCTTTCTCTTCCTCCTAAACTACTTTCATGGATGGGATTGGTGTCTATCATGGCTTTAGAAAGGGAGAGTCTATAACCTCCACGTAAATCCCTCCTCTTTTGTGGGCACAACTACACAAACACTCGATGGAAATACCCCTTGATGGTAACACTATCTTGTGGGTGTAAGTCTAGAAAATCTAGTTCCAAAACTTTGACATAGGTAGGGCAAGTGACATACTTGTATGTAGCGCGCAATGTGTAGACATCAGCATCCACCTTTTCTACATCAAAAATTAAGTTTTGCACATCTATGATTTGATTGATGGTGAAATTCATATATCTGGAAGTGAAAATGAAGGGGAGCTTGCACCATGGTCCCATTTCTTCCTTGGCCATCATAAACCTTGGTAGGAAAAAGTGTTAGGTAACATAAAATTTTACCTTGTCTTCAACAACTTGTGGCAACTCACAGGGGATGCGCCTCTTGTTCTCAATAGATCCATGAAAATTCTTGAAACATATATTCATTTGAGCCTTGTAAGCACTCGAGATGGTCCCATCAAAGGTGAATTTTTTTAAATAGACTGCAGGGGACATGTATGCGAGCGGGTGAACCCAAATTTTCTCACCTAGTCCATATGGGACACCAATCTCCTAGAACATGATCAATAATAGGATAGAACCACAAGTGATCTTCACTCTTTCCTTGTTCTGTACCTGCACCTCTTTGATAATGCCATTCACAATGAGTTGGGAAAAATTATAGTGTGCCCTCTTGGATACCCTATAAGCCACATACAAGAACCTCTACTTAATATCCATCCAACTGTCTAATGCACCTAATTTGTAGCTAATGAGCTAGGAGGAAACTCTCAACACTGGGTCTAGGAGATCTGTAATTACCTGTGCCCTACCCCCTTCTCATAGTTTATCTTTTTTTTCTAGCTCCTCAATCTTGCTAGTGGCACACAAATCAAGTGTCATATCCTCTCCATTGTTCCACAGGCCCGTAACCATCCAAATCAAATGGATTTTGATCCTCATTCTTCTTCCCACAAAGTAGAATAAATGTTCATACACCCACAACATTAACCACATAATTAATGGGGTGGGTTTTGAAAATAAGGGCAGATCCCATAGCTACAAAACCAAAGTATTTTATAGCACTTATTGCACTGAGTCTTCAACCTTAGGGTTTTTAAGCTCATCCACCGTCAGAGTGTCTGACACTAGGTTCACCCACATAAACTTTTCATTTTTGGACTTATGTGGATGTATTTGCTGATCTTACATTTATATAGCTTCAAGCTTAATTTTTAGGCCTTCATAACTCTAGGAGGGTACTTCATCTCTAAGTAGATATCCATGGGATCCTCCTTTTCAAACAACTAGTTTCTTTGTTTGAGTATTATTTGGTGCCATCTCCCTCTCCTTTTTCATTTGTGCCCAACTTTTTATGTTACTTTCTTTCGACTGCCCTAACTTGACAACTTCCTCACTTCTCTTTCATGACACTTCCTTCCTTCTTTGTTCTCTTCTCCCCTTCTTAGTATGCCACAAGAATACACTACAACTTGCACAAGTCCACTCGTTCATGATATTTCTTCACTTCATTCTTATTCATAAAACCCTCATCATACTTTGATCTCTGGAGCACTAAATTAATTATCTAAAATCAAAGTAGTCAAAATGTTTATTCTTATCTCTTATTTATACTTGATCGATACCTTAGAGTTCCTCCAACCACATGTCCTAATGTCACTTTTTGATCAATTTATTTATTTCACTTAATTCAAAATTAGTGACTTCCCCTTATGCTTTGCAGCTATAACCTTTTGGTGCTCTAATACCACTAAACTACCACAAACCTCATTCACGTGAATCACCATGCTGAAGTACCCAACCTCTCTGTTGTCTACTAAGTAGTTCCCTATAATTTTTCCTACCTTATGTCATACCAAACAGTCCTTCCCTTCTTGTGCTCTTCAAATTATTTCAACCCACCTTCATAACAACACGAATTTATGTACCTTAGCCATTATGTTGCTTGTTCTTCTGTCTTCACAATAATTTTTCCAATAGTCCACTATCAAAGTTATTGTCAACCGTGTTCAATATATCTACTATTTCACCCCACACAAAAATGTATGCATGATCCACTATGCATAGAATCTTTTACAATGTAATTAGCCACCGACGCACCAACAAGCAACAAAAACCCAAAAACGATGAAAAAGGAAACAACCAAAATGACTAAAATAAATCTAAAGTAATTGGAAAAAATACCTTATCTTTGACTATACATAAGCCTTATTTATAGTATAGCTTTAGCTTACTCCCATTGAAGTAACCTAGTAACCTCATCCCATCTAGTGCTTCTAACTGACATGCACATGAATCGAGGATGTATGGTCCTAACCAATGGACTTTCAATTTCCCAGGATGGCGCAAAAATTTAGAATCATAAAGCAAGACCATCTTCCCAACCTCGAATTTTTTTTTTATATGATGATCATGCCATACTTTTTGTCATGAATTTTTAGTCTTCTAAATCTACGTAGCAAGTGATCACCTTTCATCTAACTACATTAACTTCTCCAGGCACTCATGTAGTTCTTTATTATTAGTTAATCCTCTTGCATGTGAAATATGTAGAGACGGTAGAATACAATCTACTTATAAAAAAACTTCCATCCCAAAAACCAATTGAAATGGTGTGGCCTTGATCAATATCTTGTAGGTTTTCCTATATGCACATAGTACAGCTAATACTTTCTCATCCTAATATTATCTCCCCACAACACAATTTTTTTTCACTATGTGACTCAATATATTTTTAAATTCCTCAATAGTTCCATTAGCTTGAGGGTGGTAAGGGGTGGTCTTCCGATGGGTCACCATGAATTTGGCCAGTAAAATCCTGACCATCTCATTCGAAAAAATGTGTGCCTCTGTCACTAGTCAATCTTAAAAGACACCCATACCTATTGATTATTTTTCCCATAAGAATCTTGTTATTGTGGTTGTTGTGTCATCCTTCATAGTCACTACCTCTACCGAAATTCTTAAGTAATCAGTACAAAGTAATGATATAACACAAACTAGTCCTTCGTGCGACCAGTGAAATCAATCCTACAAAATTAATCACCCAATTCTCAAATGGTTTTGCGCTAGCTATCAGTCTCAAGGTAATCACATCTCTTCTTCCTATTTTTCAAAGGTGCTGAAAATGGTCACAAGCCTTACAAAACTCAATACAATATTGATAGACACTTTCCCACCAAAGTTGTGCCAGTAGAATCTTCCACGTTGTGGCATTCCCTACATAGTGTCCTTCGGCAATCCCACCATGTGCTTCATCTATGATTGTAATGTTCTCATGTTCCAATACACACCAGTGTAAATCCTCATTATGGACTAGCTTGTATAAGTCTCCACTAAATAAGATATAGGGTGCGACATGTATGTCTAACTAGTTCCTTTGCAAAGTCTTCATTCCTCCAGTGTCATACCTATTTTGAGAAACATAACCATATATTCTAATTCAGAGGGTGTGTGTTGCAACCTAAAAATCTGTGCATCTGACATTTTATCCTCAATGCTCTGAACGTCCTCCCCTAAGTCAATCCTCGATAAATGGTCAGGTCCCAAATTTCTCTTACTGGGTTTCAAAACAATTGTAAACTCAAATTATTGAAACAACATGACCCAATAGCATATGTGCCCTTGTAAAATGTGTTTTTTTACTAAGTACTTCAATGCCATGTAGTCCGTGTAGAATATAAAAGGTATTTCCAACAGATACTACCTAAATTTGTGTAGTATGTATATCATTGACAATGCTTCACACTCAATAGTATTATAGTTTTGTTATGTTGGGTTAGCTTTCTATTAGGAAAACACAAAGGGTGGTAATAAATTCTTCCCCATGTTGTGCTAAGAGTTCCCCAATCACAACTCCTAAAGCATCAACATGTACATGAAATGTCTTATCCTAAGAAATAAAGCATAATATGGGCGCAGTGATAAGCATATTATTTAATGTGTCAAACATCATCTATTGCACCTCTCCCCAATGGAATGTGCATCTGTACTTCAAAATCCTTCAAGTGACATGAAAATTTTAGCATACCCCCTTATAAAATTTTGGTAGTACCCTGTATGTCCAAGGAATCTGCCCAATGCTCTCTAGCTGATGGGTTCTCCCAATCCTACAATAACAGAAACTTTTGCAGGATCTAATAGCAAACCTTCCTCACATATGATATGCCCCAACAAGGTTCCAAATGGCATAGCGAAGATATATTTCTTGATATTGAGGGATAGGTGCAACTTCCAACATCTTTCAAACATCAGCCTCATATTATCATAATGGTGCCTTACTAATCCATATACCATCCAATCAGCAAGGTGGACTTGAAAAACATTATGCATGAAGTCTTGAGATGCCTACACCACAAAGCATAAAAACACAATAAGCACATTCCGTAGTCCAAAAGGCATGAGTACGTAGGTAAAGCTTCCCCACTCAACAAAAAGAAGAGCAAGAGAAGTAGAGAAAGAATAGAAAAAGTAAGAAAAAAAAAGAGAAGGAAAAATAGTCTCAATAGGAATTACAATTATCATCTTCCATCCTGATAACCACACCTACACCTCATGACTCACTAGTTAGAATCAAACAAGCTCTAGAGAAGATGAAGAAAGAACAATATTTTCAGCTGTAACAAGGAGTTGTTGAGAAATCCACAAAAGTATTTAAGGTCAATTTAGATTAAATAACTCCTCTACAAAAATTTAGTAGCAGTCAGGTGTTAGAGTAGAGTGCTTCTAAAGATTGGAAGCAAATGTGTGTAGTATTAAAGGATAAAATGCAAAACATTCTCACCAGCATTCAAATAGATAGGCCATAGATCCATATTGACACTTCGCTATCCATTCAAGCATCTACAGAGTATGTAGTAGGATAAATATTTAAAGAACACTACATAAACTTAGAGGTAGAAAAAGAAACAATCCACAAAGCTAAAGTTAGATAAAATCAAAAAGATGTCAAGAAACCTCATGTAGTTGAGAATTAGAAAAGAAATAGTGAATTATAACCAACACTAAGAAAACTAGAGTTGGAACTGAATAATGTCATGGTATACTACACATACAATGTTGGGTGGCCGAGCATGACTATAGTAGGCAAGGGGAAGATGGAAAAAAATTGAATGGGAAATACATAATATTTCCACAAAATATGACATTGGAAATGACACAGATGGCACATAATAGAGGAAACTAGAACTTATAGAAAAATATCAAAATCAATAGAAGGAGAGGTAAGAAAATATCTACAACATTAATCCTATAGCACTACATTGGATAAATATTTTGTATGAATGCAACAAGAAACTACACTTGGATAGGATTGATGGAAGAAACTACAAGCACATTCCATTCCCTTAGAATTTGTATCACTGATTCAAGAGAACACCTAGCTACATGAATGGATTAATCAGGTGAATACTCATTTGACATCATGGCTAAACTATGAAAATAATATCATTCCCCATATTACAAAGTACATGCCATAGATTACACCTTAAGATATCTTCGGTTGAGGCCTCCCATAAAACTCAGCTGGCTGATTCGAGTGAGGGAATCCTTTCCTATGTTAAATATCTATGTTCCTGGAGAATTTGATGCTTATATACCTTGGCGTTCCATAAATCCAGTCAGACAAGTTGAGTGAGGGAACCCTTCCCTATGTCAGATGTTTAATTCCTAGTAGTTTATGGTCATGGATCTCAATTTCAGAAATAAGTTTGAAGGTAGGACTAACACTCATAATCACTTGTTTTCTTGAGGACAAGACAAAGTTGAAAATGGGGGATAGTGTTGGTAGGATCTTAGTCATAAAACCGTGAAGTGATAGGACTACCCGTGAAGTATTATAGGAAACCATAGATAAAGGAATAGGCCACACATAAAAGGTAAACACCGTAGATAACTAGAGGAAGTAGAAGAAGACTACAAAGCCACAATATATAGAGAAAACTATAGAAGACTCAGAGAAGCCACGGAAGATGACAGAGACATGAGTCAAGAGAAGTTTCTTTTGGAGATATGTTGTATTTTATATAAATTGATGTAATGAATAGGTGTGTGTATGGATCTCAAGACAACTACATGTGAAGGATATCTTGAGAGATTTTTATGATAGTAGAGATAGGGGAGTGGAAATATATGTACTGGAAATTGATGTAATGAATATACTTGAATAGATAAAGATTAGAGTTTTGTGATGCAACTGTTATTTTCTTTTATCTACATATTTATTCTTAGATTAAATGTGGTGTATTTCCTGAGAAAATCCTTAGAAAAGATCAATCCATACCTAAGCCTCACACTACTATTGAGGCTTAACGTCAACAACCATCAAAGAAGAAACACCGCAGATCAAAGGATAGTGTTATAATGCAAATGAGAAAGCCATAGAAGAAAATGAAAGCCACAGAATGAAATAATATAGATCAAAAATTTCTCGAGAACAATAAAATTATTTTGAATATGGTCAAATGGTATTTTGTTCTCTAAAATCAATAATTATTTGATCTCTGATTTTGTGACTGTGTACACAACTCAAGCTCCACAAAATATAAGAAATCTACAATTCCAACTGTCAACATTTAATGTTCTTTGACTTTGAGGAAATACATTTACATTCTCTATAAAATTATTTATTTCTAGGTGAAATTAATTATCAAAGAGGAAAGTCATTCAGTCATCTTGGTCACATTATAAATATTAAATAGATGAGAAATCTATTTTAGGTATTTTTTCATAGATGGATCTTGAATTAAAGCATAGAAAATGACAAAATCAAGACAAATATAGAGAGAATAAAATTGAAGTGTAATGCATGCATTTAATTGGTAAAAATTTACAACCAACATATAGAAAGAGTGTATGACACTCCAATGAAGTGATGGGGAGTGTTTATTATCTATAAAACTGAAAATTCCATGTAAATATAGGGGTTTTCTCAAGTGATAAAATGAGGTATTCAAGATGAAGGAGCTACTGAAGAAAAGGAAATGACAAGGGGAAAGAAAACAGATGAAGTATTGAAGAATAAGATGAGAAGACCAACAATGTGACTGATTGATTGAGTGAGAAAGTTTAAATCAAATGATCAGAGGAGAGTGATAGAGAAAACACAAATAGATCCATAAAATTTATCATAATCCATTGTGTAAGAAATTTTGATTCTAAGTGATCAATGTATGTAATAAAATAATATTTATGAGTAGGTGCTTAGATTATAGGGGTTGGTACTCCTTGCAAGTGGGTGCTTATTTTAACTTCGAGTTGGTGCTTAAAGAATGGTTTGGGTGCTTCATAGGTTAAGTGAGTGCTCAACTGAAACCATTGTATTCTTTGGAATTAGTGTTCCTAATGAAGCCTTGGTTTCAAGTGGGTTTTTCTCCTGAAAGGTTTTCACACTATAGTTTTTATGTTTTGTGTTATCTTTCTTGGCGTATATTTTCTTTAAATGCTCATCATACATTGTTACACTCAATAAGGATTTTTGGATTAACATTATTGTCAAAAGTTTTAATCCACACTTATTCACCCCCCTCTCAATGCTTCTGATCTCTAACAAATTATTCATTTAGTTTTCTAACAAAATAGATGAATAAATATTATATATATATATATATAATATATATATATATAATTCTCAAGGTCCTAAATTTGAAAAAAAACATAAAATTAAAAATGTGATTATTTGCCACACCATTTTTTCCTCCAGAAATATTGTAAGTTACCCTTAATGAGTATTAAAGTTAGATAAAATATACATAAGCACATACATTTAAAAGAGATTGAGTTCAAAAATATGTTTCCTAAAATGTGGTAGTCATAAAACAATCTTATAAAAATATAGATATAGTAGAAAAGCACACCTGAGTATGAGTGTGGATTTGATTCAATATATATGATTTTATTAAAATCCTAATTGTAGAGTAACTAAAAGAAAAAATGAAGTAAAAATGTTTGCTTCAATTTGACACAAGAAATAATATAATAAAATATAAAAACCCTAAGTAGAAGAGAGAGAGAAGGAATCAGCTGATTTCCACTTTTCCTAGAACTCATCTGAACTGCAGAAACTGATGAAGACAAAGGGAATAGATTCATAACTATGCACTATAAAATCTAGAGCTATCAGATAAATTTAGACCAAGGTGCCTGGGTGTCAGAATCTTCTATTGAGTTCTCATGACTAGAAAAATGATAAGAAATTTATTTTTCTAGTGTCGCACAAGTGTCACTAATAGTCATTGTTGTTCTCATGTATGTCACACCTTGATTTATGGATATACCTGTAACCTGAAAAAGATATGTTCACTTATAAAACCCACAAAACCAAATCAAATCCAAAAATAATGATGCAAAATGGGGATTCTTACTGACCCTTGTGGTCACCTGGGAGAGTGAACTTTCAACCAAGTGAAACACTACATTTTAGAATCCATACAGTTCTTGTGATTGTGTGTGAATATTGTTCCCTAGGATGCCATAGTGCAAGTTGCACTTAATAGTGGGACAAATCTATAATATAACGATTTATAACATGTGTGGATGGAATAATGAACTTCCTCTTTCCTATGCAGTATGAATGAAGAAAATATAGTCTTTTGTCCCTTAAATAGATTCCAAATTGATTCCTTTGAGTTATTTGGATGCCTTTGGATACAAGTTTATGTGATAGATAGTAATACTTAGATCTTGATGCTTTATTTTGATCACATAGCAATTTAATTATATGATACCTTGTTTAAAGTTTGTACTTGACAACTGGAATGTCAAACCATATGAAAATAAGATGCCAAAAAGAGAAAAGATACCTAAAATAAGCAAGCAAGATAGAAAAGCGTTAGGGGCATCCAGAGGGGACGCGGGTTCTTAGATGTTGACATCCTAGCTAGGTACTAGTGTATGGAGACAAAATATAAATTATGAAAAAAATTACTGGGCTATACAGTGTGTAAGACCAAATAGAAAATAAGAATCAACACATAAAGGCCAAAGATAGATGTCAATTAATAGTTTTCTTGCTCAGGAATCATATGATTTCTAATATGTATTTAGGACCTAGAAATGTACCAAAGTATGTGATTTTATGTCTACATTTTCCCTAAATTTCTGTTGTTCAGTGAATACTCGATAACATAAAGTAGGTAGAAGATGTGTACCTGATAATCATGTAGATCATGTGGAAAAATACACACCGATTAGACAAGTGAAAAAATTAAGCATGGAAGGTAAGAAAGAGAAAGTGACCCTCGAGGTGAAGTGTATTATGTTGTATCATGTTGTACCTATTTTTTTGTTTAATGTAGGGATTATTGTTGTTATGTATTAAGGAAATACATGAAAAATAAGAGAGAGATAGAGAGAGAGAGTAGTCACAATCATGTGTTAAATAGTCTACAAAAGTATGTGAAAATATGTAAAAAGAAAAATGAGCACTTGATTTGGGAAGAGCAAAAAGGATAGAAAATATCCTAAAATGTTGTAAAAGAGTGAGTTTTTTTGGCAATCCCACACCAAGTGTGAGGTTTTTGGGCAATATCACACCAATAATTTTTTGGGGGGTGATATCACACCATGACAGAAGAGTGTTAGGGAGAGAGAGGTATAGTGTTACTATCTTTCCATGAATGCTTCTTGAACAAACAACACTACAAATGGTGTGTCCATATTTTTCTCCAAGTTATAATGAATTAGTTTTGAATTTGTTCCAAGTTGTACCCATTGAAGGAGTTAAAATTCATTTTACTTTCAAAGGATTATGACTATACTACAAAAATAATCTATGAACTATTGTAGAAATTTTTTATTAGAGAAGATGATTGTATCTACCCCTAAGAAATAGGTATCAATGAGCAGTCAGGAGCACCAAGGCACTAGTGTCTGAATCTTGGTTTTGGTTTCTATGTTGAGATGAGGCCCTAAATTAGATTCTAGGTCATTCTTTAACTCTATTTCTACTCTATTCATGTACTATTTAGGCCTGTAGTGTAGATATGGGATGCAGAATGGGGTGACTGATTCACCCAATGTATACCCATATCATTTGGGGTGTATGTGAGACTAATAGGAGCATGCGGTCTAAAGGATAGGACCTTAAACTGATCTAAAGTTGATACCCTACAAAGGGGAAAGGAATGTACGTAGTATAAACCAAGGCACATGTAAAAAAAGTGGTTAGATATATGTTTTAGTAGATCAAGATAAAAAACATGCAATAGAAGATAGTGTAACAAGCAAGAATACATGGTTTGAAATTAGATATACGAGAACATGAAGTTGATACTAGATGACTGTAACAAGATAAATGAAACATAATTGTAGGAAGGAGCATATGAGGAAACTATACTTCAAACCAGATTGGAGGTAAGCAAGAAAGGATACAACTGAAGGAATTATACTTACAACCAATAACAGGTGTTAACACATAACCAACGATTGTTAGTTATACCAAAAGACCGTAGAGGAAATATGGATAAAATAAGCTCATAAACCTAATGTCGACATGAAAAGGGGGTTTAGGATGCAACTTGCATGTAGGAAGAGGGTTCTCCATAAGTTGATTTTCCTAGGTCTATGCCCCAACTCTGGGAATGGGAAAGAGAAATTTGATCAATGCAAGAAGGTTTCTATGAGAAATCTCATCAATGTGGGAAGCTTTCTTAGGATGCTAATATAATATAATATTGATCAATGCAAGAACCCCTCATCACCATGATACAATAGAGTATCCATACATATATGATTGCAATGTAAATAATGATATAAATGGTATCCATCCTTTGAGGGGTTGGTCTATTTATTTAACTTGATTTTTTTCTTTTTCTTTTTTTTTTTTCCTTTTTTTAACATGAATAGTTTTCCTTTGGGGGATCAATCTATTTTTTATTATCTTATTTTTATTAACAAATATCCTTTGAGGGATCATTCTATTTTTGGATAAGATAGCATGAGATAGGAGAATCCATAATTTTAATTTTTGTTTTCTTCCCTTTTTTATGGAGAAGATCTGGGTATAACTAGGTAAACTACTTAGGAGGGGAAGATGATTGTACAAGTGACACCCCTGGACCCTCAACATGGTTTCAATAGGTAAATAAGAAGGTGATGGGTGTAATTATCACAGAGTTCTCATAAAAAAGGAGAACCTATCCATAAGAAAAAATTTATGGATAGATCTGTGGTGCCCATATTTAAGGTCACGTCTAGGAAGGGATGGTATACCACATAATTCCATATCATTAAAATGATAGATGTAAGGGGATAATGATGGAGGAATGATTTAAATATATGACTATTTTCTCTTTGGTAGATATGTTAACAATAGAATGGTCATAACTGCAATGCGTTAAGAGGTTCTATTTCTAGTTTATCGTGAAGGGAAGCCATATGATAGGCCCCAAACCCATATTTACACATGATAATGTAATATTCAATCTAGTTGGTAGGAAACTTTCCACATTAGCTCCTTTCTAGAGTAGTGACATTCTAGTTTTATTTAAGGACAAGCTCACCACTTTTGAAGTCATGAAGCATAAGGTGTTTTTTATAAGCATGCATAATTCAATCTTAGTACACTTGATGATGTTGAAGGGTGCTAAGGTGATGTTTTTCTAACAACTCCAACTGTGTTAGATGTTCATGATGATAGTCCTCATTAGAAATTAAATCAAAGAGGGAAACACGTAAGGAAAAAATCTAAACTTCAAGGGAAAGAACTACTTCAGAGCCATATACAAGAGATAAGGGGCTAGCACCTGTGGAGGTATGGACACTGGTTTGGTAAGCCTAAAGAGCGAAGGGAAACTGAAGATTCCATCTATGACCTAATTTATCGATTTTTTTAGCAAGGATGTTATGCAAGGTCTTGTTATTCACTTCATCTTAGCATTTATCTTGAGGATAATCAGGAGAGAGAAGCTAAGCTTGATATTAAATGAATCATAAAGCATCTTGACATCATTTTTTTCAAGGACTTTCTATTATCCATCATGATTTTATGAGGGATGTCAAAGTGGAAAATGATATGCAGATAAATTAAGTTAACAATTTGATTAACTTTAGTTGAGATGAGGGGAATTGCTTCCACCCACTTGGTAAAGTATTCAGTCATGGTGATGATAGAATGATGACACTGCGAAGAATGACGATTGATGGTACTTATGATATAAAGGCCCTATTGCGAGAAGGGACAAAGGTCTTGAGATAGTTGTAAGGTCTAGCTAGGAATGTGGACAAGATTGGAATGTTTCTGATACTTGACACATTTCTTAACATAGTCGCAATAGTCCTGATTGAGATAAGGCCAATAATAGCCTAGGTGAAGATCAATTTTATTAACATATAATAAAATATAGTGTCTACCACAAATTCCATCATGGAATTCTTGGATAATATGAGTAGATTCACGATATTTAAGTCACGGAATGAGAATACCATGGAACCCACATTTATAGAGAATATTGCCAAGAATGACATATCAGTTAGCACGTTGAAGAAATGGCCTCCTATAATTCTTAGATAATTCGGAGGGAAGGATGGATTTGGATAGATAATCAAATATTTCAGAGTAACAAAGATCTAATGCATTACATTCAACAAGATTTATGTGAGGTAACCCATGGACGTGATATGGCTGATTATGACGATGAAAAAAATAGAAAGTTCGAACTCATTTATTTTCCATGGGATGAGAGATGTAAGAGATGCCATTATTTCAGGAAAATGATTGGATAATCGAGGGATGGATTGGATAGTGTAAGAATTTAAGGCCTTAAAGAGAAAGATGACCATTTCCTTATATTTATGAAGATTATATATTTTACATTGATAATCACCAATAACTTGTTTGACGATGAGCTCATAATTCCCATAGATATCAAGGATTTGGAAACCCAAAAGGATGGGATTTTTAAAGCCCAAAATGAGAGCCTCATACTTTTCTATATTGTTAGTGCACTCAAATTCAATATTTTGAGCGATGGGGATAGAAGTATATCCCAATGAGGAATTATAATGATGCCACCTCCTCCCCTTGTTGACACTTAGAGCCATAAAAAGAGAGAGTCATCCTAAGAGGAGAATCATCATGGGGGAACTCACTCACACATTCATCTGAAAATTTCTCATGATGAAGATGAGCATCAGAAAGAGGGGCTTAAACTAATTGGTCTGTAATAACTTTCCCCTTAATAGAATTTTGAGAGATAAACTTGAGGTCAAACTCAATCTTGAGCATGAGCTAGGGAGTGATGCGATAATTGTGATAAGTCTTTGAATGCATCATTTTTAGAAGATGAAAGATAGTGACTACATAAGTATATTGATTGAGAAGATAATGTCAAAGCTTAGAAGTAGTGAAGAAGAGGGCACAACATAAATTTTCATCCTCAATGGAGTGAGTCTCATAATATTGAATGGTGTGACTGTTGTAATAAATGACCTGTTCATGGCCATGGTCATCATAGTATGCCAAAATATCCCTTGAAGCATGATCAGTGATAGAGATATATAGATAAAAGGGATCCCCCTTGCGAGGAGGTGTAAGCATAGGTGAAGATAGGAGATACTATATAAGATAATCATATGTTTTTTTTGTAGTTATCATCCCAGTGGAAGCTAACATATTTACAAAGATGATGATGAAAGGGTTAACAACTGTCTAAATGCTATGATATGAAGCAGCAGAAGAATTGAAGGTGGCCTTGAAGACTTTGATGTTTCTTAAGACTAGATGGAGGACGCATCTCAAGGATGGTATTTATTTTTGTAGGTTCAACTTTAATACCTCTGATAGAAATGACGAAACCAAGGAGTTTTCTAGTAAGACCTCCAAAAACACACTTGGTCATATTGAGGCGTAGGAAAAAATAGATGAGACACTTGGAAATTATTTTAAGGAAAGAGAGGTGATCGCGTCGATGCTTGGACTTACCCAAGAGGTCATCAATATAGTCCTCTACAATCTTATGGATGAGGTCATGAAATATATAAGTCATGGCTTGTTGATAGGTGGCTCTGGAATTTTTCAAGCCAAAATGCATGACATGATAGTAAAAGGTTCCCAAAGGAGTGATGAAAGAAGTCTTATGTTGGTCCTCTGGTATGATAAGGATCTGATTGTATCCTAAAAATCCATCCATAAGAGACAACATCTCATGTCTTGCAGTAAGGTCTATAATTTGATCAATGTTAGGAAGGGGGAAATTATATTTAGGGAAAGAAAAGTTTAGATCACGAACATTTGTCCATATATGAAGCTTTCCAAATTATTTTGCGATAGGATATATGTTTGAAACCCATTTTGGATGGTCAATAGAGATGATAAAGTTTACAAAAATGAGGCACTAAAAATCCTTTTTAACAAGGAAGTCAACTCAAGGATGTATGCGGAAAAGTTTTTCTTAACTGGTTTAGCATTGGGGATGGTGACACTGTTAAGGAAAATGATGGAGGGGTCAAGACCCGACATGTCAGAGTATGAGTATGAAAAGGATTGGATGTGTTTGGATAATAAAGAGGTGAAGGATTTGAGTTATTGGGGCTCTAGAGATTGGCCCAACTTAAGAATACGAGGCTCTTGAGGAGTCCCAATTTTAATGTCAATAGTGGACTCATTTAGGAGAGTAGAAGTGTAATGGGGAATGGATTTTGGATATGAGAATTCTCGGCCCCCATGTACTAAATGATGGAGTTAACATCATTGCACAGAAAAATTTTAATGGTAGAGAAATTTTCCTTGATCATCTCTAGATTCTGGAGAAGAAAGGACCCCATATCATTTTCAACCTGAAAAGAGACCGGTCCAAGGAAAGTGGTGGAGACTAAAAATGTTATGGGTAATAGATATGGTATCATTTGGATCTATGAGATAGTTATATGTAGGAAAGCGGGGTGAATCAACATCGATGGGAGAGGATGCAGAAGTTTTTGAAGGGGGTGATGGAGGGATCTTTGTATCCCAAGAAAAAAAATTCATATGGTTTACGGGTTTCGTTGAAGACATGGCTGTGGGGACCTTGTTCATAATACCACATACAAAACCCCTTCCATGCATAATGGTACATGTATGTGTAGGCGAAGGATTATTTTCTGAGGAATCTAAAACTCATAATATATGGTTTGGTGTGAGGGTTATCTTCGGCATGAGAATAAGGTTGATAGAGGCCATTGTAGAATAATTTGGTTTTGTAAAAGTTGGGCCAAACGAGACGATTTCCCCGATGTTTATTGACACATAGGGGGCTTATCAAGGCAACCGAGGTAGTTGGGAGAAGGAATATAATTAAGAGTGAGGAGTCGATACTATCCTAAGGAAAGGTGTTGCATCACATCATTGGTGGATCCATTATGGAGAATAAAGGACCATGTTTCATGTCAAACCTGATAAGTGACCGGTCCGAGGAAAATGGTGGAGACTGAAAAAAAGTTTCAGGTAATAGATATGGTATCATCTCAATCTATGAGATAGTCAGATAGAGGGAAGGGGGGTGAATCAACATCAATAGGAGAGGATCCAGAAGTTCTTGAAGGTGGGATGGAGGGATCTTTGTATCCCAAGCAAAAAAATTCATATGGTTTATGGGTTTTGTTGAAGACATGGCTGTGGGAACCTTGTTCATAATACCACATACCAAACCCCTTCCATGCACAATGGTACAAGTATGTGTAGGTCAAGGATTAATTTTTGAGGAATCTAAAACTTATAATATATGGTTTTGTGTGATGGTTATCTTCAGCATGAGAAGAAGGTCAATAGAGGCCATTATAGAATAATTTGCTTTTGTGAAAAGAGGGGCCAAACGAGACAATTTATGCGATGTTGATTGATACATAAGGGGGATTATCAAAGTGGCCTAGGAATTTTGGAGAAGAAATGTAATTAAGAGAAAGGATTTGATACTCTCCTAAGGAAAGGTGTTGCATCACATCATTGGTGGACCCATTGTGGGGTAACTTAGATGTAAGAACAAAATAACTAGTGGATGCTTCAGAAGATGGGTTTCATTTAGGGACAAACATGTAATTTTTGTGATAAGTCATATAACATGTGTTGAAAGGAGGGGTATCAACAAGGAGAGTATGAATTGTTCCTTCATATTCATATTTAATAAAATAGTGGAGGGAAGATGGGATGCAGTGCATGGCACAAATATAAGGAGGTCCAAGAAAAACATTATATGAAAATTATCCTTCTATAATGTACAATATCTCATGAAGAATTTTATGGTGGATTCAGATGGGAAGGATAATTGTACACAATGGAGGGTGATAACAACATTGAAGCCATGAAGGATGGTAGAGGATTCAATGACAATGGTGTAAGGTAGGATGAGTTGGTTGAAGTTGTGAGAAGAAATTATATTAATAATAGAACCATTTTCAATCATAGTCCATCAAATGAATGTGTCATTGATGCGTACCATGATGAAGAGAGTAAGATCATGTTATTTTGGTTGCATGTTTGGGATTTCATAATCCTCGAAGGACATGGTGGTGGATGCTACGAAAGAATCAGCTAGAGCCACGAGTGGTTAGGGCTCATTAGATGATACCAAGATGCACTGTAGAGCTTCAAAAAGAGCATGTTTTTGGTTAGGATATCTTTGGATGAGATGGTAAAGGGATATCATAAACGGAGATTTATCTAAATATTTTATGATGGTCTGTTTGATGGAAGTAGGATTACAAATAGCCAAAATAGATGTCTTGGACTTAGAGGAAGATGCAGGCAATGATAGAGGATGAGTGGTGGGAGTGACGATGACAACCTTAGGTTTCAATGAGGATGTGAATGATGTAAAATACTTAGGAGGAGGGATGGTTAAAAAATTATTTGGTTTCGATTGGGTTGTTTGTTTGGAATCGTGTGGACAATAACGGGTGGTTATATGAATAACATTGATTACCAATGGTTGACTATCCTTGGAAGAATTGTCTTTTAGATGAGGGATGGTTGTAAAATTCTATGAGGAATGAGGGGAATTATGTATTTGGATGGATGAATTTGAAGGTGTAGGTGTTGGAGTTATAGAAGGAAGAGATTGGTTCACTTCTAGGAGAAGGTCATCTTCCTCAATGATGTTATGGATGATGGCTTATAGTGCTTTGCAATGTTCAATTTCATGTCTAGGGGTTCAATGGTAGGTGAAAATGATGTTGGAATTGAATCATGGTGGCTTCTTACTACTTAGTTCAAATTCCTTAATAGGTGAAAGCATGATGGAAGAAATTTGAAGTAATTGAACCACGGGGCCATAACCTATATAGATAGTCTGACTATTGACTAGACGCATCTATGGATGGGTTTGATGGTGGAGGTGCCTTATCTTTGTTTTGGAATAATTATATGTTTGATATGGTTTGGATGTTGAGGGTGGAGTTTGATTATTTCGAGGTCTCGATGTATTGGTTTCAATTTTGGCTATAGTTGATTTCTTAGAAGAAGAAGAATTAGATGGTTTTGGCTTGGGTGGATTTAAGTTTATTTGATGAAGGGGATGGTACTAGAAGATAAGGACATGGTTCTAAGATAGTGGATGTGGAATTGAATTATTTGATCTGAAGATGGGGCATTTTGAGCTTTTTATGAGGACGTGAAGGATATCTTTGAGGAAATGTACCAAGGGTTCTAGATCTTGTTTGTGAAGAGGGACCCTTGGGAGGTATAACCATGATCTCTACTGGAAGATATGAAGTGGGTGTTATGGACAGGATTCCATGGTAACTGGTTTTGGTAGTAACACTGGTAATATTGATGGTGGAAGAGGATTATGCATGATGCATTTAACAACTTCTAAAGGTTATATGGATATAGGTATTGTGGATGTTATTGACACGATAGAATTTTCATTCATACTTGTATTAGTTATGGGAGTAGGTGATGGGGTAGCCATAGGTGTAATTTCTACAATTGGTGTAGAGGTGATTGGTTTTGTAGATGGGGCATGTATATCATTCGTGGTTGTCTTAAGTGGAGGTGGTTGTGTCATAAATATTTTGAAGGGTACTATAACTATCTTTACAAATTGAGGTGTAAATTTATGTGTGATTACATTTGAGGATTTGGTTGATGAAGAAACGGGTTCATGGGACAAATTTATGTATGGTGAGGATGGTGCAGTGGATGCAATCAAGTTTGAAGTGGTTGTAGTCATGGTTGATGTTGGTGGATATGTGAGAGTTAGTGTAGTGGGTGGAGTTATTGGCCAAGCATATTGCTGTTCAATAATATCAATAGTGTGAATGGTGTTAATGGTCTAGTCATTAGGAGGTTGGAATGTGGGAGTAGTAGTTTGATTTGTTACACCATGATTGGGAAATGGTTATTTAAATACATCTAGTGGTTGATTTGGAGGTGCATTGGGGTTTTCTACTTGGAGGTCACCATGATTAATGAGTTTTTGGAATAGATCCTTAAAGGTTCCGCATTTTTCTATGTCATGTCCTTTAACTTGATGATACTTGCAAAAGTAATTCTCATGATACCACATCGTTTTAGGTCTCATCTCATCTAGTGGTTGAATGGGAAGAACCGGCATGATGAATGGAACCA